>SJYO01049755.1:59610980-59817026 GCA_006410555.1 Capra ibex | reverse complement strand
ATACGTCTCATGTAGTACTCTTTGCGACCCGACCTTCTTCGTGTTCGACCTTAGTTCTAACGGCCCTCTTTATAGTTATTGGAGTCTATACGTCTACTGTGGTGGGAATACCTTCTTTCACTTCTCCTCGATTTTTCGGAGAACTACTTTCACTTTCTCCTCTCACTTTTTCAACCGAATTTCGAGTTGTAAGTCTTTTGGTTCTAGTACCGTAGACCAGGGTAGTGAAGTACCATTTATCTACCCCTTTGTCACCTTTGTCACAGTCTGAAATAAAGACCCCCGAGGTTTTAGTGACATCTACCACTAACGTCAGTAATTTAATTTTCTGTGAATGAGGAACCTTCCTTTTAATACTGGTTGGATCTGTCGTGTAATTTTTCGTATCTATAATGAAACAGTTGTTTCCAGGTAGATCAGTTCCGATACAAAAAAGGTCATCAGTACATACCTACACTCTCAACCTGATATTTCATTCGACTCACGACTTCTTAACTACGAAAACTTGACACCACAACCTCGTCTGAGAACTCTCAGGGAACCTGACGTTCCTCTAGGTTGGTCAGGTAGGATTTCCTCTAGTCAGGACCCACAAGAAACCTTCTTTACAACGATTTCGACTTTGAGGTTATAAAACCGATGGAGTACGCTTTTCAACTGAGTAACCTTTTCTGAGACTACGACCCTCTCTAACCCCCGTCCTCCTCTTCCCCTGTTGTCCCCTACTCTACCGACCTACCGTAGTGGTTGAGTCACCTGTACCCAAACCTACCTGAGACCCTCAACCACTACCTGTCCCTCCGGACCGCACCACACCAAGTACCCCAGTGTTTCTCAGTCTGTGTTGACTTGCTGACTTGACTTGACTTGGTTCTTTGTGACGATGTGAAAATCTTGAGTAAATAGTAGAGTTCACAACCTGAAACGGACATAACTTTTATCGTCATTCATAAAAATTACTGAAAGACAAAGAGGAATCTGTTGTCGAAGAACCCTCCGTCTCTGATTGAGGAGGTGAGGGGACAAGGAAGGGATACCTATTTTACTAGTTATTTAAACTTTCAAAACTACTCACTTACTTAGAGTTGGATACAAGACCCAAGACAGGAAAGAGTAACGAATTCTATAAAGACCAGAATAGACACATTTGGAACAATGACGTACAAACAAAAATGTTACGTTTGACGGAGTTGAAAAAAATTCACTCACTCATATTCAATCCTTTTTTTCTCTTCCTTGTTCCCTTCCTTCCTCTCTTCCTTCCTTTCTTTCGGTTCAAGTTTAGGGGAAGTCAGTATGTTGGGATACTCTTGACGGGGAGTATCTTTTTCCATACGTCAATCGGATCGTTCCAAATCAAAATAAAACCACGTATATGTATTAAAAAATATGATGGTTTGTATAAGTGACTTATCCGATTAAGTATAAGTCACTTTTTCAAACTCCTTTACGTCTTTCCACTACATCATTGTTAAGATTGTCGATATTAAATATGGACTGATACTCGGTCTGAGAAACGGTCTTTAAAATACAGGTATTAGATTAAAGGGTTGTGTGGACTTTCCATCGATATTACGGGTAATAGTTCTACTCTTCGTTTCAGAATCGTTACAGGTAACAGAATGGTCTCCGACATCTAGACCGAAACTTGAGGTCCGACGACTGTGAGTTTCGAAGAGAGATAAAGGGAATGGTCCTAGGGGAAAAGAGACGTTACCTTTCTGACTAGTCCTTCTTTATTAAAAAAAAAAGTTATGTGAAGACGGGGGTGGAAACCCCGAAGGGACCACCGAGTCTACCATTTCTTAGACGGACGTTACGTCCTTTTGTTCAAAGTTAGGGACCTAGTCCTTCTAGGGGACCTCTTCCCTTACCGATAGGAAAGGTCATAAGAACGGACCTCGTGGGGTACCTGTCTCCTCGGATCACCCGGTGTCAGGTACCCCAGTGTTTCTCAACCTGTACTGTTCACTGATTGTGAAAAACGTTTTTAGGCAGTTTCACCGTTATTCAACCACTTGTCGACACTGGGATTCTCCGTCTTTACCCTAGGGACTGAGACATCTAAGTCTTTGTCGGTCTTGACGTAAGAGTGGGGAAGGGGTCAGAAGGGGGGTGTCGTACCCTGAACCAGATGGTCCTTCTCCATTCTCCACCGGGGGACATGATTAAGAAGAGAAAAATTAGAACGACTACCCGTCCCTCCGGGTAGTCTGAAGCCAAAGTCCGATTGAAGAGGCACGTAACTGAGTGACGGGGTAGAGTAGATGTGTCAATGTGTCAAGGGGACTCAGAAACAGGGAAAACAAAAGTCGACCCTTTCACTTGATTCTCTTCCTTTGGTGTCTGGAATCGTTGACATCCGTAGGTCACTTAAGGTCTAATATAAGTCAGTGTAAAAGTTGTTTAGTAATCTCTTAATGAGACTGAAGTCAGGTCACGATTCGTTTTGTGTATTTTCGCTATTTACGATCCCTGTAGGGACCACCAGGTCTCCGATTCTGAGATACGAGGGTTTACGTCCCCTGGTCCGAGTCAGGGACCAGTCCCTTGATTTAGGGTGTACGGTACTGATTCTCAAGTGTGCGGTGTTGATTTCTAGGGTGGACACTTACGTTTGATCATGTCGGTGGTACCTCTTGTCACACCTCTAAGGAATTTTTTGACCTTTATCTTGACGGAATACTGGGTCGTTATGGTGACGACCCGTATGTGTGGCTCCTTTGGTCTTAACTTTCTCTGTGTACATGGGGTTACAAGTAGCGTCGTGACAAATATTATCAGTCCTGTACCTTCGTTGGATCTACGGGTAGTCGTCTGCTTACCTATTCTTTCGACACCATGTATATGTGTTACCCCATAATGAGTCAGTAATTTTTCTTATGTAAACTTGGTCAAGATTACTCTACCCACTTTGACCTCGGATAATATGTCTCACTTCATTCGTCCTTTCTTTTTGTGGTTATGTCATATGTTTGTGAATATATACCTTAAATCTTTACACCATTGTTGGGACATACGTTCTGTCGTTTTCTCTGTGTCTACATATCTTGTCAGAAAACCTGAGACACCCTCTCCCTCTCCCACCCTACTAAACCCTCTTACCGTAACTTTGTACATATTATAGTATATTCTTTGTTTAGCGGTCAGGTCCAAGTTACGTACTATGGCCTACGACCCCCGACCACGTGACCCTACTGGGTCTCCCTACTCCCTCCACCCTCCCCCCAAGTCCTACCCCTTGTGCACATGTGGGTACCACCTAAGTACAACTACATACCGTTTTGGTTATGTTATAACATTTGTGCACATGTGGGTACCACCTAAGTACAACTACATACCGTTTTGGTTATGTTATAACATTTCAAATTTTTTTTTTTTAGGGTGTACGACGTTGATTCTGGGTCGTGTCGGTTTATTTATATATATATAAAATTTATTAAACTAAATAAATAAAAACCGATGTGACCCAGAAGTAACGACACTTCCGAAAAGAGATCAACACCTCTGGATCTAGATTAGAGATCGACACCACGTCCCAAAGAGTAACGGCCCCGCGGAGAACACCACCCCGTACCCAAGACCCCGGTCATCCGAAGTCGTTAACATCGAAGACCCGAGATCTTGTGTCTGCGCTAGTTATACGCACGTGTCCGGATCAACGTGGAGCCGTACACCGTAGAAGGTCCTAGTTCCTAGCTTGGGTACAGAGGACGGAACTGTCCGTCTAAGAAATGGTGACTCGGTGGTCCCTTTAGGGTCTACTTATTTTTTTTAAAAAAATTCCCTTATTTCAGATTTCGATTGAGTGAGACTTCTTTACTTACCCCGTGAGTCTATGACGACCTTATATATTTAAAAACACAGATGTACATGTATATACCCTGAAGGTCAACCGCCATCACCATTTCTTAGGTGGGTGGTTACGTCCTCTACGTTCTCTGTACCCAAACTAGAGACTCAACCATTCTAGGTGACCTCCTCCTTTACGGTGGAGCGAGGTCATAAGAACGGACCTTTTAAGGTACCCGTCTCCTCGGACCACCCGATGTCAGGTACCCCGACGTTTCTCAGTCTGTGCTGACCCGTTGACTCGTCCATATGTTTAAATCCTAATACTATAAAAACACCTCTGACAAAAAATAAGGGGACTTAGTCAAGAAAGAAGAAATTGTGAGTACTTACATGAGGTCGTCCCGGTCGACCTGATATCGCCTTCACTATCTAAGGTAAAGGTTCAACCACGGATCCTCTCTACCTGCAGAGGACCTAGGTGGAGAAGAAGGAGACGTGACCCACCTCGACCCTGTACTGCCACCGGGTCTAAACGGACCCGTCAACTCCTGATACGATATACTCCACTTCCCCCCTGTTCTGCCTCCCCTAGACCTAGGGACTTATTGATACACCTTGTTTCCATGGTGACTTGTCTTACGAAAGGGGCCTGGTAATGTACTCTTTCTTCATTTGTCGAAACACGAAATTTGGTATAGTAGTGACAGGAATAATGACTCAACCGGTTTTTAAAGTTAGCCCAAAAGGTATACTGTACCGTCTTTTAAGGTTGGTTATAACCGGGGTGGGTTATAAAGTCACAACGGAAAATGAGATTGATCATGTCTGTCCCTGTGTACTTCGGCCGTAGTAATTTTGATTTTCTACTCCCGAAGGGACCATCGAGGCGCCACTTCTTGGACGGACGGTTGCGTCCTCTGTACCCAAGTTTGGGACTCGGTCCTTCTAGGGTGCACGGAACCCTGTTGATTCGCGCACGTGGAGTCGATGACTTGGACACGAGACGTCAGGCCCTTGACTTGGGGGCTCGGACGGACGGTGTTCGTGGCTTCGGACGCACGGGTCTCGGGCTCGAGACGCTGCTCTCTTCGGCGACGTTACTCTCCGGACTCGTGGCGCTGGTCTCACAGCGAGGACGTGCGACGTTGACCTCTTTTCCGGACCACCGCCGTTTCTCAGTCGGGTCGGTTTTTATCCATTTGTGTACGTCAATAACAATTTTATGATCGTTCCTTTTATCCTTCTACACAGTAAATAACTGAGCACTGTGAGAAAGGTTTCGACGTCCCGACAACAGGAAGGAAGTTAACAGTGTCGAAATTAGTCTCCGAGACTTATCTCCCAATCTAGAAGTTGGAGAGTATCGGAAGGTAAAGGAGTAAGTGTTGGACTCCAATGGTATTAATGTGGTTATCCCGTTCTAATAATAACACTCGTTACGGACTAAAATACAAACATTTAGGAGACTATGTATCTCCCACTGACGGAATCGGGTATTGAAACCTCAAACTTCTTTTTTTTTAGTCTGGTGTTATTTATAATAGACTCAGTTTAATGGATTCAGTTTCACTCTTCTACTAACAGATACGGGTCTGAACGGTCCTGCAAAGACGTCATTACAGTTCGTAGAGGAGAAAGTTTTACCAAAAGGATACTGACAGTACTTCGTTTTAGGGGGTCTCTCCTGCGTGTAGTCTTGTCTTTCTTCCACACAAGCCCGCGTACAGTAACGAGGATTCACTCCGTTTTAGGTTATCCGATAGTTTAGTGAACTTCTACAGTTCTTCTTCCCCTTTATTACTGTGAAACACAACTTCCTCCACTGTGAGGTAACGATTTTCGTTTCGTCTTAACTCACTTGTGCTTCCTGTGTCCGGTTGACTGAAACGGTAAAATTTTTTCGTCCGCGTCCGAAATGTTTCCGAGAATTAGGTTTGTGCTGACACAGGGTTCGAGAACCCGTCTTCTGTGTGCTGTTTGCACAGTCCCCACCCTTCCTCGTTCTTTTGTTAAAAGAATCGATGTCTAGTTCTTAAACTTTCCTTTAGTCGGGAAAGGAAGGTATTTCCATTCGAAGACCTTAGTGTCACTATCCTTGTAAGGGTCGGCTTTGAACTAAGGGTCACCCCTTCTTCACAATCTCCTTTATCGTCGGGGTCCCCCGGATCCTGTTGGGATTGTTTGTGAACATGAAATTATTTTACGTGTTTTTATATAGTTTTTTACGTCTGGAGCTACTGTGAATAAACAAGATTACTCAGATCTGATAAGTATTGGAATTGAACGATTTTTGAAGAATCACTAAAGTAGAAAAGAGTAAAGTGATTTTAGAAGTTTATACTAAGACCGAAAGAATATCTATTGCAAGTGTACTTCTTCAGGAAGGGAAATTGGGGGCGGTGATCGGGACGAAGGGACACTATATCAAATTACTTAAAGGTTTAAATACGGAACCTACGAGACTGAGTCGGAGAGTCCAGGGGGACACCGAGGTCTATGTTCTCATTGAATCTACAACTGTCCCGTCAACTACCTCTTTGTGGAACCTCTACAGTTTTAGGCGCCCACGACTAAAACAGTTTTCGAAAAATACATAGACAACTCTACTAGTATACCAAAAATAAGAAGTCAAACAACTACACCACATAATATAACGAACTAAACACTTACAACTTTGTAGGAACGTACGGGTTCTAATTAGGGTGGACTTGTACCACATACTAGAAAAATTACATAACAACCTATGTCTAATGTCATAAAACACCTCCTAAGAACGTATATACAAGTAGTCACCATAACCGAACTTTAGAAAAAGACACATCATAGAAACAGACCAAAACCATAGATCTACTCACTATTACCGTAATAAAGACAGACCCCTTTATTTAAAGGTACGACTTTGGTTTCACTTTTGTATGGAAATAAATGATGTAACGACACTACCTCGACGATCAGACTTTCGACGGATTATGGGAAAAAGTTGTTAATAGGGGTTGTCTTTACCGAGTGTTTAGTCGCGATAACTTTGAACTTAGGAACTCGAGTGCCCTTTTCACTTGGACTCTAAAGTCAATCCACTATCATCAGGTCTTCGACAATAAGTTTCGAATGACATATTCGTATTTAATCTTTGTAGTTCAGACATTTCAATCAGAGTTTTCGTGTATTTTTACTCAACAGTTTTTTTAAGTCCTAAGGAGGAGGGACCCAGTGACTAGGAATAAAAGAGAAAATAAAACGTTCAACGTAAAAAATTTAGAATACAAAGATAAAGGTTAGACACAAAATGTAACATGCATCCTCAATTTGGTACAGAAGTATATAATAAGTCCTATCGATTAGAGAACGACGACACTGTCTGTTTGGAGTATTACGGTCACGAATTGACATGTGTCCACTGCAGGTAAGTCCGGAGGACTTAAGAACCCAACTCAAGAAAACACTCTCCAGGTATAAGACGATCGAGTTGTATGTTGAAAGTCCCAGTAACATTGTTCTCTCCTCTTTTGTCCTCACGGTCCACCCCAGCAAAATTCTCGGGCCTACCCTTTATCAATTGTAAAGATTTATAGGGTAACTGGGGGTTTTACGTCAGGCACTGGGACTCAATTCCAGTCACCTCTGACCCCTCACGTCAGTAAACACACGGTTCCTGGTCCCTTTACTTTGTCCTATGTAACAGAGACGATACGGTAGAGAAAGAAATACGTAGTTGGGGTAGGGGTGTGTGTTTTGTTTCGGTCGGTCTTTTCGTGTCAGAAGGTGTCTTGAATTGTCGTAGGAGGGGTTGGACGACCGTCTCATTTATCTGGGATCAGGGTGACTGAGAGGCGTATAAGGGCCCACCGGTAAATATCTCAGTCTGGGGTCGGATTGACGTGACAACTTTCGGACTACCTCAGTAGAGTTTCGTCTGGGGACCCCTTCTTCTTGACGAGTCACCGATTACTCGGTAGGACTTTCTTGTCTTCGTCCTCGTCCCTTTTAAGGGAGGGACCAATTACTCTCCGCTCCCTAATGTTCGAGTAGCCCTCGAACTACTCCTAAGCAGGGAACCCCCTACTTCCCAACGTAATTAAGTAGAGAATACAAGAGTTAGGGGAAACGAAGAGTTGGACGAATAGGTCCATTTTGGTCCGATCTTGTTTTGTAGGGGTCCGACGGGATTTCGTCTTTTTTTAAGTGGTTTCGGGGAAAGGACTGGAGGGAACACTTCAAACTACCAGACAGGACATACTAACCTCTTCCGTTACCGTGGGGTGAGGTCATGAGAACGGACCTTTTAGGGTACCTACCTTCTCGGACCACCCGACGTCAGCTACCCCAGCGATTCTCAGTCTATACTGACTCACTGAAGTGAAAGTGAAAAGTGAAAGTACGTGACCTCTTCCTTTACCGTTGGGTGAGGTCATAAGAACGGACCTCTTAGGGTCCCTATCTCCTCGGACCACCCGATGCCAGGTACCCCAGCGTGTCTCAGTCTGTGTTGACTTCGCTGAATCGTCGTCATCGTCGTCGGAGATACTAACGTTTTATGGATGTTTCGGAGATGACAGTGCAACATAACCTTAACAGAGGTACAGACTGAGGGACTACTCTACTCCGGAACGAAGAGTACCTTTCTCGTGCCCTAGGTCTCACATTCCTTGATCGAGACGTTTGAAGAGACTAGAAGTCAGAATATAGGGATTTTGTCTTTCGAGGGTGAAATGTCAACTAAATTTACATTTTGTCACCGAGAGTTGGACTGACGTTTCACCAGGGGTGGGAGTTCTAAAGATTAAATTAATTAGACCCGTACCGGACTCTCAGTTCTTAAAGTTGTCGAGACGTCTACTGAGAAACACAAGTCGATCTCAATTTTTGGTGGCTACAGTTCCTTTCTTTATTTTTAGATAGTGAGGACCCAAGAAGTAGATCGGTCCCGGGGTAACTACGAAAAGGGGATCTCTCTTCCCATCCTCGGGACCTATTTGTAAACCGAACTGGGAATGTCTTTAGTCTTGAGTCTTTTGTTCCAACCTTGAAGTTTCAAGGATAATAAAGAGTACAACAACCCACCTCTAGACTTGTGTTATCTCCAAACTAATTCGTTTTGACGTCACCGAAGGATGAAGACCTGTCGTCTCACGGTATTACCTTCCACTACTCACGTTTTTTTCCTTTTATTTTACTGAGACCTGTTATTACATTATTACGTGACACCCCGACAGGATACTAACAAGGTTACCTTCTTTAAGTCGTCTAGGACTTTTGGGTCGTTTCTCTCCTTTCGTCCCTTATTAGTGGTATGGTTCTTCCCTATTTCCTCTTCGGTCTTCAACCTCGGTTTCTCCTGGGTCGTTTCTCTTTACAGGGCACTTAGTCCTTACTGACCTCTGACAAATCGCAGTCACTGATTCCAACCCGCAAACTGAATCTCAACTGGGGCGCCTCACACATTAACGGTAAGTGTGGTAAGAGATTTAACAGTACATTTTAGGATATACGTCGGTTGAACCTAATAACCACGGAACCTTCTTGATTTCCAATGTCAACATGCACGGAACCCACTCCTGTATTTCCCTGTCAAAGGAGAAGACTTTGACCACCCCACCATGGACGTCTCGTAGCCCCTTTCTTCCACCGGGACCCGAAGATTCCCCTCTGGTCGACGTCACAGTCACCTCCAGTGCTCACTCCACCTCCCCTCCCTTCCTCTTTCACCGTCGTCTCTGTACCTGACATAGCCACTGACCCGTTTCTTGTCTCCCTCCGGTAAGTAAGTAGGTACGGTGTTTAAGAAAGAATTTCTGAAAAAACTACACCCGGTAAAGATTTTGGAAATAACTTTAACAGTACTATGACGAAGACAAAATACAGAACCAAAAAGCCAGATCTCCACACACCTTAGAATCGAGGGGTGATCCCTAGCTTGGACGTGTGGGGGACCTAACCTTCCACTTCAGAATTGGTGACCCGGTGGTCCCTTCAGGGGTGTTTATAAGTAATATCCGATCTATCAGTGAGACGATTTGCGAATCCTATGTAGTCATTATCTTATTTCTAAGATCGAATACGTGGAATATAAAGTTTCTTCCGTCTTTCTGTTATTTATTGTGAGTTCATTTAATGTACCAGCCACTGCCCGAAGGGACCACCGAGTCTACCATTTCTTAGGTGGACGGTTACATCCTCTACACCCAAGGTAGGGACCCAGCCCTTCTAGGGGACCTCCTCCTTTACCGTTGAGTGAGGTTATAAGAAGGACCCTTTAGGGTACCTGTCGTCTCGAACCGCCCGATGTCAGGTACCCCAGTGTTTTCTCAGTCTGGATCGGATCATTGATTTAGTGGTAGTGGTGGTAAGGGTCTTGGATTTCCTATCCGCAAAATCAGGATTTACAAAGTCCGGGGTCAAGGTTTGTACCCGGGACCCTTTTCCTCACCTTGTCCAAACTTTCTCACCCTTACTTGAGTACAAAGGAAGACAGGAAGAAAGGAAGGTAAGACAGAAAGAGAGTAAAAAAAAAGAAAACGAACAAATAAAACTTACTATGACATTCGTCTTTATGACACAACGATCGACATACATATTCTGACTTTAAGTCTTGTCTCGAGGACTCGCCTCCGTATATAAACCTTGTGTGTGTGTTTGTGTGTTTCCCTATGTTGTTTGTTCTTAATCTCAGTCAGTTGTTTATGATTGTTAAGGGCGTGTATTATTACGTTCTTGGGGAGGTAAGTCCAGGGTAAGGGACTAAACTAAACTAAACTCTAAGGAGGTCGAAATAGGCACAAACAGCCATTTTAGTACCAGAGGTCGTGGCGTGAGTGAGAGAAAGAAAGAGAAAGACGAAGGGTGACGGAGAGTGGCTCCTTGTTTAATGTTTATTATAAAAATATAGTTCTTTGTGTAAAGACCTTCTTTTTAATTCTGACGGTTCTTTACCTCATCATTAAAGACGGTGTACGGGTGACCAGACTTTTTGTACATAAACGAAACATTCTTACTCCTTTAACCCTGTTTTAAGAACTAAACTTTTTCCCGTCAGTAAATGGGTTAAACTCTCCATCTACTACAAAGTCCTCCATCTACTCGTCCCAAATGTCGAACCGTCTATAGGACACTTTGTATGGACTTAACATCGCACTTAGTAAAAAATTTTATAACTAAGACAGAAATAAAATGAGAAAATAAATTGTTAAAAATAGTCATAAATAACAATGATAATAATAATAACCTCATATTAACGAAATGTTACAACATAATCAAAGACGACATGTTGTTTCACTTAGTCGCCATACATGTGCACCCAGGAAAGGGAGAGTCGGAGGGAAGGTGGGGCGGTCAGGGTGCTGAGCTCCAGTAGTGCCTCGGGACTCGACTCGAGGGGGAACACGCCGTCGAAGGGAGATCGATCGATAAAGTGTGCGCCGCCACACACGGACAGTCACGGTGAGAGGGTCGCCCCCCTCCCCCTCTCACCTCACACTTGGAAAGTGTCGTCGGGACCGACGTCACCCTTCCCGGTACGACTTCCGAGTCTCGGTCGTGTAGACGGAATTTTCTCTCGACTCTCCTTGCACCTGTTTCTTCCTTCACCTTCCTCCCCTGATCGTTAACCGGAGACTGGAATTCTCGAAGACTCAGACTTCTCCTGAGTTTTCTTGTCTCGCAGATCGTCAAGTTCAGTCTTAGGATTAACGAGACAGAGTTGTTTCGAAGTGTTTTCCGACTCAACCTTCTTAAAAAGAAGGACCAAACTCCCTCTAGACGTCCACACCCTCCTTCCGGTGTGTGGAGCCTCAGTCTCCGGGGTTCAGACTAAGTACCGGACCGGAGGGGTGGACACGTTTGGACCACTTCTTAAAATTGGGGCTCGGAGCAAGTCAAATAGTTGTGTGTGTCTAGAAGTAAATTCGTTGTTGTGCGTGATCGGGTTAAGAATGGTCTTTTTCATTGTAAGTTGAAAGATTAAGAAAAAGGTCTAGGATGATTGTCCTTTAATATAAATACCTATTAATGGGTCCTATACCTGAAGGGTCCACCGTGATCACCATTTCTTGGACGGGCGGTTACTCCTCTGTGTCCTCTACACACAAGTTAGGGACCCAACCCTTTCTAGACCTCCTCCCGTACCGTTGGGTGAGGTCATAAGAACAAACCTCTTAGGGAACCTGCTTCCTTGGACCACCCTATGTCAGGTACCCCAGTTTTTCTCAACTTGTGTTGACTTCGTTGAATCGTGCGCGCATGGGTCCCATACATCAAGTAAGTAAGGACATCTAACTCCCTCCCGTTTAGAAAAAATTTCCCGGTATATCATTTATAAAATCTAAAAATGTCTGGTAAATCAAAACGTGTAGAGACGACGTCTATACGTTCAGACGACACTCTTGATCTTTCGTCGGTATTCACTATTCACTTGTTTGCACACCGATATCAATCTGAAAAGGACCGAATTTGGATAGTAAAATAACGAGTCCTTTTAACTCAAAATATTAAGACGAAGGTGGTACCACTTCGTCCAGTGTGGTCTGGTTAGGAGGGTATCTATTATTCATATATGGAGATCTCTAATCTGTCTATTCATCTACCTATCTATCTAGTTAGATCTACTATATCTATATTTGTGTCTGTGTCTGTGTCCGTTTTGTACGTATTTTGTCGATGTACTTCATAACCTCTTACTAGTTTTCGTCTGTCTTTGATCCGTCCTTCGATGTGCACCTTTTTTCTGTTACTGTGACCTACTCGAAGGGTCAAAATACGTAAAGTGGGTGCTCGTCTGGGCAGTCGAGGAGTACACTACGGACTTGTAAGTCGAAGGAGGGACGAAGAGAGAGTCCTCGATCCAGGGAGTGCGGACGGTCACCCTGCGTTGACCAGACCAAAAACGTACTGACTGACTCGGTACGACCGGGTCTCCTTTGAGACTCCAGAAGGGTTTTTAAGTGGAAACTCCACCCCGTGTTCAGTAAGGTCGAGCATTTAAGGGGTGAGGACGGACCCTTACCCCAGTAAGAAACCTAACCTCATAAACGATTCAACAACATCGTTATCGTTTTTGTTTTAAGGTTTCGGCGGTACATATGTTCTAAAAACAGAGAGCGAATTTCTGATTCTCCCGAAGGGGCCACTGAGTCTCCCATTTCGCAGACGGACGTTACGCCCTCTGGGTCTAAGTTAGGGACCCAGCTCTTCTAGGGGACCTTTTCCTTTACCGTTGGGTGAGGTCATTAGAACGGACCTTTTAAGGTACCTGACTCCTCGGACCATCTGATGTCAGGTACCCCGACGTTTCTCAGTCTGTACTGACTCGCTGAAATGAAAGTGAAATTTCTGATTCTTGCAGTGCTGGGTCCCAACCATCCCATCCAGACGGTAAAAGTTGAGTCAACCAGGTCGGTCTCGTAAAGTGTCTCTTCCTTTAGGTCCGAGTCTCTTCGTTTTCCCGAACAGGTTCCACGGTGACGGGTGTCCACTGTCTCGGTCGTCCCCGTAAGAAGGAAGGCCCTGCCGCGAGGAGAGTAGGGCGGCGCGACTGGAGCAGAAAGGGAGGAAAGTCAACAAGATCTCGTACAAGGTTAAATTACCCATTAATCCGTAGAGAGACGGCACCTCGAGGACTCCGGTGGACCGTCTCTCCGGGTCTTTCTGAGTTCATCCGTCACACCTACGAGAGGGTCTTCCTCCCAGCCTGACTACCGAGGAGGTCGGACCCGTTCAGAGACGTAGGAAGGCTTCCGGATGGTAAGTGTATTCCTGGTACGTCGGGTCACCCCTCGTTCGTCTGCCTCCCGTGCCGACCACACTCTAGACGTCCTATGGTCGTCCACTGGACTCTTACGGAGAATGAGTGGGTCGTAGGTAAATGAAATCAGAAGAGAATGTCATGTTTCAGGGTTTTATTTCAAAACCCCTCTCCGAGAAAACAAACGGGGAAACGGGTTGTCCAGAGGGGGAGAAAAGTACGAAGGTTTAGGGATTGTTGGAGGTGTGAGTTATTCCTTCTCGGGTTCTAGAAGTGACGTGAGACTTGTCGTCCTCCCACACACACATACACACTCACACACCCAGACACACGAATGCGTACACACCCTTTCGGATACACAAATACACCAAATTGTTTCAGATAGATATGCGACCCGTACGTCTCGAGACTCTTCTTCTCAGTCAAAAGTGTTACATAAAAGCATAACATAAAGTGTTAAAAGTATACGGAGGACTCTGTAATTTGTTCTGTGACCCGGAAGGGTCCCGCCATGTCACCAACTGAAGTGGAAGGTTACGTCCTCATACCAAAGTCAGGGACCAACCTCTCAATCCTAGGGTGTACTGAACACCGGTTTTTCGGTCTTGTGTTTGTTGTCCTCGTTATAACATTTTTTAAAAAATTTACCAGGTGTAAAATTTTTTTCATAAAATATTTTCCGGGGATAAGAAAGAAAGGTTTTAAGTTTTGATTCCTGTACTCAACTTACTTGAGTTAATTAAGTCTGGATCTCGGTACCTTCCTTTTTAGTCAGGAACCTTCTTTTTAACGAGGCTTCAGTTTTCTCAAGACCTGGTTGTGTGGATACGACCGGGATTTAATTGTCTTTCCTACTCCTATACTCGATCCCCGTCCCTAGGTTGACAAATAGAAAATAACCTCGACTAAACTTAACCTGAAGACACCGAGGGTAGTCCTTCTTAAGACTAGTGTAGTAGAGAAATGTTTTGTAGTCGTTCACTTGTCATGACAATTAATATAAAGTTTCCACGTCTTTGTTTTCACGTCTTTTCACTAATTGATAGGGATTGTATATGGTACTGGACTAAAGTACCAAACGTGCAGTTCCCAGGGATACGAGACGACAAACCTGACACGAAAACGAGAGGTAGAGGTTCCAGTACATAAAAAAGGTCTTATATCACCTCCTGAACGGGGGAAAGAAGAGGGTGGTGTCTATCTAGGTCCAGGGTGGACCAGTCTTGGGTGACTCACTTTTTTTACATCGACTTTTATGGTGCGGACTTTCGCCATAACAATCCCTAATTAAGGTGTCTTGTAATTATCCTCAGTGTGTTTTCGTCTAAGACCTCAGTTAAACAAACCCTTTAAGACTCAATTTGTGATAATTTCACAAACCTCCCCGAAGGGATCACCAAGTCTACCAATTCTTAGACGGACGTTACGTCCTCTGGACCCAAGCTAGGGACCCAGTCCTTCTAGGGGACCTCTTCCTTTACCGTTGGGTGAGGTCATAAGAACGAACCTCTTAAGGTACCTATCGTCTCGGATCCGCCGATGTCAGGTACCCCAACGTTTCTCAGTCTGTGCTGACTCACTGATCGTGGAGGTGAAAAAAGTTTGTCGAGTCTCTACCTAAAATCGTAGTCTGACTTTGTACAAACTCAGGATCGAACCCACGGATAATCGAAACACTGAGACACGTTTGATAAATTCGAAAAACACTGAGTCAAAGAAGTGGGTGTGCTATCTTTACTACGATCATGGACGGTAACAGTCGGTCCTAAGTCACGTTCTTTGTCTCTTGTGACGTTCATAAAATTCACCGTTTCCTAAGTCATGTCCTTTAATTCTCGAATGTCTTTAGGGACATTTCTGATCTCCTCTTTTAAGAGCGGACCTGGAGGTCCTCACTACGGATCTTTTTTTTTCCCCCCTTTATCTTGACTGATGGAGATGGCACTAATCCTTGTACCTCTCAGTATTCCGGAAAGAATTTTATGGTACCATCCATGGCAAGTCCCAAGTCCTTCGGTGGTTGTGATAATGACCTGACCGGGCTGGTAATTTTTCAGTCAGATCAAGAACGGACCTCTTAGGGTCCCTGTCCCCTCGGACCACCCGACGGCAGATACCCCAGCGTGTCTCGGCCTGTGCTGACTTCGCTGAATCGTCGTCGTCGTCGTCGTCGTCAGTGACAGAGGTGGTCTTGGCGGAGAGACATGGGTTCTGCCGTAGACCAGGGGTACTGGTGTGGGTGACCTGGGCTTTTTATGGGTTGGGAGGCCTTGAGTGAGGTAGTGAAGAAGAAAGGGTCAGAATGGCATCCTGTAGAACGATCACCTTGACAAAAGAGTCGACCTTAGGGTGCACATTCTCTCTCACCTGGTACGGTACAGTCCCGAGGTCGGAGACGGAAAGTCTTTCTACGTGTTCGACTTACCCTGTCGTTACGAGAGTCGTGTTCAAGTACGGGGACTTCGTGTCATTCCGGTTTGTTTGACTTTCAGTCTCAAACCTCGTCTCTTTCCGAATAACGTCCCGGTACGTTCCTCTGTCCACCGGGTACGGGATTTTTAGGGGTCCGAGGGGTTTCCCAAAACCGTCTCGCGAAAATTTTCGGTCCGACCGCCCCTCCTCTCACACGTCCCAGACACTCGTTGGGCACGGGTCAAGAGACTAACCGCCCACCACTCCCTTGTCCCGCACAGGGTGCCCAATCGTAATAGTCAAGAATCCGAGGTCCTCCGGACCCAGACACTCGGGTACCAGTAGTTCATCAATTATAGAAGACAAACCACTACCCAAACGTGTAGACGTTTTGTTGAGTCCTTTGTACGTAGTCTACGATGATAGATCCATGTAGTCTGTCGTCGACTTCTTCTCCCACACCTCCTTCCGACTGAGACGACTGGGCGGTGGGGAGGTTCCGGAGTGCCCCAGAACGAGGCAACCTCAGGGTCCACGGTTGACTGATGTAGGTCGAGAGGTACGACACACAGTAATACTCTAACTTACTCTATTTCATGTTATACGTAGGTTATCACGGACTTTGTATCTTGGTGTTTGCCGACAACAATTCAAAGATAACAACAGTAGACGTCGTTCTGAAGAGTCTTCGAAATAATACAACTGTACGTTCCAAAAGAAGGGACTACCATTTTTATCATCCTTCTGATATAGAAGATAAAAGAAAAAAGTCGGGTCTCTTTGTAAAATCTAAGTTAATGTCGTGAACATATCTGGGATACGGACAGTGAAAACACAATAAAAGTGGAGAGAAATTTTGAAAGATAGAAATATAAATGAACCAGGGAAAATTAAGAAGAAATACAGAGTCGAATGTCATTTATCCAAGACCTTTCCATCAATTTTATGAAATACCACACGTCGGACCATATTTATTTGTGTAGATAATCCACTCAACTATTTAGTGAACCCGTAGTTCCCGTACTGAAAATTACTACCTTTAGTTCTTACTTCCACTACAAAACCTACCCAAGGAAGGGATGTAGGAAGTCTTTTAAGGTGCGCCTAAGGGTACCCGAACGGGAGTGGAGTGTGGAGTCACGACTTAACAGGAGATTTATACTCTCCTCTTCGGTGACCCCTTGATTCCATGAAGGGTTGAAACGGGGGCCGGTAGAGAATCTCTCGGGACAGGTCTCAAAAGACCCGGTGAGAAAAGGAACAGTCCATCTCTTCCAGAAATAAAGACGAAACTGAAACCACTTTTTGGAATCCCAGAAAAGGACTCGACTGTTTTGCCGGTTCAGGAACAAAACTCTAATAGGTTTGACTAGGTCGCTCTGGCTTTGGGGACGGACCGACTGCGAGGTCTGTCGACTCCCAAAACTACACGAGAAGTGACGGAGACAGTCGGGGTGGGAGTGTCGTCCACTCTTACAAGACTTTTGGGAAGTTTCGTAGTCGCGAGGGATCCAAAAGGACGCTCCACTGTAAAGGTGTCTGACTCGACCTTCTCCTTTCTCCCTCGGGTACGGCCGAGGAGGCTACGTCCCAAAGTAAAGGCTAGGAAGACAGTAGTCTAAGTAGGTACGCGAAAGAACTAGAACGTCGAGACTCCGAGGTAGAGGAAACTTTTAAAAAGTCGGGTATATGTGGGGAGGAGATAAAAAACATGTGGTTATGAAAGGAGAAATATTTATTATTGTTATTCATTATATAAAGGAGAAACATTTATTCTTACATATTTAATTATGTAATTATTCACGTCATTACATTTTAAAATAAGACCTCTAACATAATGTCCATTTCATGATCAAGGGTCTCATTCTCATGATGATCAAGGGATCATGATCAAGGGACAAATATACACTCCTATGTACCTTCTTCCGTCGTCTGGTACCCGTGGGCAATCGTACTACGATTTATGAAAAGTCACTCTTAACGAGGTGTGTGTGATGTATGAAACCTAAAGAACAGACTAAGACCGTTCTTACGTCAGTCTTCGATAGTACTAGTACGAGGTCTGCTTCTTTGACTCGGAAGTATTGGCCATTTCTTGAAGGGGTTTCAGTTTGTGCATTAATTTCCAGTCCAGCTAGGCCGGAATAACCTTAGAACCCGTAAAGAAAATTTCCCACCACACCACAGTAAACGACGTCCGTAAAAATAGACCTGGGATATCCTCCTTTTCTGGTAGGAGTTTTTCAAACGTAAACTCAACTTTCGGTCTTCTTGTTCTGTGTTGTGTCTAGGGTTTGTTTAGTATCGTCCTTTTATAGGTCCACGATTTACCTGAACACTCCTCCGAAGTGTGCCCCTCTCTCCGGGTGTGTTTCTGGTGGTTTCCTTCGATCTTTCTTAAAAGGTTGGTCAGTTTATGAGTCCAGAGGAGACAGTACCTCTGACAGTACCTTCTCCGTCGTTCGTTACTACCGTCTTTTCGTCCACCTTCAGTCTAAACCTCCCGGAGCTTACTCTGGGGACCCTTCCATCTTGAAACTGGTTTCGCGTAAGTACTTTCCAGAGACTCACCCTTCCCGATCCCGACTACCTTCTTCTCGGTGTTCTGTACGGTACTAATACGACGAAGTCGACAATCCGGTCTTTATCCTGAGTTGGGGTAACTTTCTTTACAAGGTTAACTGATTCAGTCTCCTTTGACTGGCTAGAAAAAGATTGGTGTTTTTTTGTACCACGAACGTGTCTGAATCTCTTACTTGAATATCAACGGCCCTCCCTCCCTTCCTTCCCCCGTTCCCTATCGTTCCCTCAAACCCTACCTGTACATGTGAGACGATATAACCTTTACCTGTTGTTCGCTCCGGGACGACATCTCGCGTCCCTTGAGACGAGTTTCAGTGCACCGTCGGTCCTACCCTCCCCTCAAAGTCCCTCTTACCTATGTACATATACCTACCGACCCAGGGAAACGGCAGGTGGTCTTTGATTGTACTGTAACAATTAGTCGATATGAGGGTGTGTTTTATTTTTCAATTTTTTCTTTTAGTGCAACGAACTTACCTTGAGTACTCTCTTATGACGGAAGGTAAATACCTGAATTTCGTTTCTACCCGGGGGAGTATCTTAAACGGAAGTAGGGGGTTTAGTCGAGTTCAAGGGGAGGAGATTTTAAGATGTCGAGAGTTTTTCACTTTGCTTAGTTAGAAGGGGTTCTTAACATATACCTTTTATACTGTAATAGAACGTAACTTCTACTCGAAGTGCTCAAAGGACGAAAATAGAAAGTAATCGTTACCTTCTAAAGGTTCTTAAAGTATTTATTAACGTGTGCACAGGAGTATCTAGTAAGTCTACATAAAGAAGGGGGAGTAGTCAGTGAAGAGAAAGGACTGCGAGTAGAAAGAAGGTGAACTTTTACCACAAGGTGAGGTCGTAACTAAAGTATAGATACTGCTTTTCGTATGTTTAAGTCCCAGTGACTTCTGGACAGACGCACAGGGCCGTGTCACCTCAGGGTCAAGTCACCCTGTCGCGTACCCCCCTTACCTCCCACTCAATGGAGAGTCCGGTACTTTTACTTAAATTTAGACCGAAGTGACCCCTCAACAGACAAATCTCCAAATTAGAAGGGCCCTTTCGGACTACGTAACACGATACCAAACCAAAGACGCTAACAAGGATACGTTAAAAGAATAATGCCAAATACTTCTGCATCTGAAACTCGATCTACTCCCACCCTGGAACAGACCCAACGAGTGTCGACATAGGATACGTTACCTGTCACGAACAGTGATCTGTTGTGGGTTGTTTATCTACAACTCTCTTACTTGTTCTCTCCGACTCACCCCAGTCCTTCCTGTGTAAACTGAGTCGGTGTATCTTGGTCCTCAGAATGAGTAAGAGAACACAAACCCCAACCCTCACATCGTACCCCTTCGTCCCCGTCATGGTCCTAACGTTGGACTCACCACGTACCTATATACGAAGTAAAGTGACAAATTGTTCGACGTGACTCAGGTAAAGTACTATACCAAATTTATTTCTTGGGGTACGTCATGGACCATATGTCAGTTCGGACTCACTAACAGTCGTTTAATTCAATTCCAGTAGACTACTCAAACTAAAATCAATTTCATTTAACTACTTAAACGCCCCCCCCCCCCCCCCTAAAAANCCCCCCCCCCCCCTCATAAAAATAGAAGGATACAACTGTTTAAGGATATACAAGGGAATACCTAATTACTGTCTTTGTCTACCGAACGTGACTGTTAATGTCAGTTCTGAAACCACAGGTCTCTCCATCTGATCTGGGGAAGGATTGACAATGTCTCACTTACAAAGACACCTGAAGGGTCCCCCGTGATCACCATACCTAGGACAGACGGTTGTGTCTTCTGCACCCAGGTTCGGGACCCAGTCCTTCTAGGGGACCTCCTCCCGTACCGATGGGTGAGGTCATAAGAATGGACCTCTCAGGGTACCTGTCTCCTCGGACCACCCGATCTCAGGTACCCCAGTGTTTCTCATCCTGTACTGACTTCACTGACTCGTGTCTGCGTGTTTACAAAGACAGGAGGGTTTTAAGTGTACAACTTGGAGGTCCCACTGCTTTGCACCTTCACCCCAGAAACCCTCTCTTAACAGAAACCCACTTCGGGAATACTACTCTAACAACAACATCGACAAATCAGTGACTTAACATTTAGTTGATATGAAGTCATTTTTAAGATTTTATACAATTTTTTGACTTTTGTATTTTATTCGTAGAATTTTTTTATTCGTTATTAAACTTTATAGACATTGACGAGGAACTTTTTAGGTTTTACTTTCAATCAATAACTTCCTTCTTCTCATAATTTATTTTCATTATAAGTATTTCTTTTGTTACACCAAAGTAAACCTTTATAAAGGAGGACCCCCTGGAGGTCTCCGAACACTTTGACTCTTTGAGAGGGGGAATTGTGAGCGGTTAAAAGAAGAAGGATTAAATAGACCACTGGAGACGAGAACTGTACGTCCCGAATCTTCCGAACACAGAGATAAGAAGAACTACAGAGCTAAAACGACCTCGACTGAAGAATCGGAAAATGACTGCTGATAAAGGTGGGGAATTAATAGAAGGGAAGGGGAATCAGTTAGGTAATCAAGAGAGCACTTATGAAGATGTAACACCTATAAAGAGGAGCGGATATCCTAGAGACTTCCGACTTTCACCTGCATCAAGAACGGTCGTTAATCGGAGGACTCCGAAGATTCAGAAACTTAGTTAATTGAGGTGCTCCACCTCTCATGAGTTTGAAGCGTAGTGAGTACGAACCCTCCAAAGGTCTTGAAGAGTAGTTACTTAGGGTCCTCGTAGGATTAGTGGGACCGACAAAACCGGACAGGTATAACAAGATCGACTTGTTCTTAACCGACCTTAAAGTCTGGTAGAAACGAGAGGGACTTGGTGGGACCTTACAATGGAACACGTAAAATTTCTGTGAGTAAACATGTTTACTCGGACAAATGTTTTGTCTTGATCTCAGTGTCTACATCTTTTGTTTGTATACCAATGGTTCTCCCTTTCCCTCTCCTCTATTTAACCCTCCAACCCTAACTGTATATGTTTGATGAGATATAAACAACAACAAGTCAGCGAGTCAACGCAGACTGTGGGTCGAAGGGACAGGAAAAGTTAGAGGACCTCAAACGAGTTTGAGTACAGGTAACTCAGCTACTACGTAGGTTGGTAGAGTAGGGGACGGAGGAGGAAGAGGAGGACGGAAGTTAGAAAGAGTCGTAGTCCCAGAAAAGGTTACTCAGTCGAGAAGCGTAGTCCACCGGTTTCATGACCTCGAAGTCGAAGTCGTAGTCGGGAAGGTTACTTATAAGTCTTAACTAAAGGAAATCCTAACTGACCAAACTAGAGGAACGTCAGGTTCCCTGAGAGTTCTCGGAAGAGGTCGATATATATTTTGTCTATTGATTATTCTTGGGTCATATATCAAGTTCCTTGAGATAAGTTATGAGACATTACTGGATTTACCCTTTTCCTAGATTTTGTCTCACCTATGTCCATATATAAATACATAGACTGAACAAAACGAACTGTCGGCTTTTATTATGTCGTAACATTTAGTTGATGTGAGGTTAATTTTTTAATTGAATTTTTTATTTCTGTGTGTAGGTCACCGCAGGTGATATCAGATACATTTACATAAGTGAATGCGGACACGAGTAGGGAAGTGAGTGAGTTCAGAAGAGGTGGCCAGACACCTAGGTGTCCTCGCTCTTGGTGGAGGGAGAGTAGTAACTCGGACGTAACACCCCGAGTGTCTCCTCGGGGGACTAGAGACTCCTTCCTCCTTACTAACGTGACTCCCGGAACGTCAGTCTCGGACAGGGGAGGTCCAAAAGGAAGAAAGTGACTCAGTGAACCCTCGTCGGTGGGTTTGTATTACACTAATCCGACCTCAGAGATCCGGTTCCCTCTCTCTCTTTATTTTACTACTTAGTTGTTGAAATTATCTGAAGATCCGTGGGTGGGTTACACAAGTAATTACTCTCTTTGGCTGGGACGTTCACTCCTACGACAAGGCTCTTCGGTCTCGGGGTGGTTGTCCTTCTTCTCGGGTCCCGTGACCGGTACTTCTCCACCGGGTCCGACCATTTCCGTCCCGACGACCTTCGGTTTACCACGTTCTCTACGGGTCCCACTGACAGGACGGGGGTCGCCGGTCTCTTTGACCTCTGCGGTACACGGACGGGTGACGGGGAACCCCTGGAAGGACCTTCGTCAACGACAGTCCTCTCCGTCGACCTCGTCTCTAGGCCCTCCTGATCCCTCTCTGTGTCCCGTCCTTCTTCCTACGGTCTTTCTACTCTGCCGTCACGTTTCGAGTCCCGACCCTCTCTAGAAAAAAAAAAAGAAAAAACGACCCCAACAAACATAATCTCTGTGAACAGTGATCATTGAGATTTCAGTAAAACTTCTGAATGACTCGGTACACACCTTTATCCACGGGGGTCAAAACTAAGAGAAAAGGAAATAAAGTAGGAGGAATGGGTTGATTGGGACCCTCGTCCTAGGTATTGGGGTTGAATTACAGAGTGAAACATACAACGAATTAAGTCACTCGTGGAGTGGAACAGAACAGGGTCCTCAGGGTGTAAAGGTCACCCTTCCCAGTGTCAACGACACGGATGGGTCCACTAGTATGTGTCTTCCTGTGACGACAAATGGCACAGAGATCCAGTGAGTTATAGTAGTTTAAGGATTTTAATGGGATCTTCTACCTGCACCGATAAGGTCTTGTTTCTTTTGACGGTAAGTGTCTATTTCTGTGGTTTCGAGTGCATTCAATCTTTTACTGATTCTGGAGTCGTACACATTGAAGTACTCCTAAAAATTTTCGGTTGAGGAATTATTGTGTATATGTGATGACATATATTTCCTCATTTGTTGTTCCCGGGGATACATTGTGTCTCCCGACATGAGTTATAGAACAATATTGGATATTACTTTTTCTTAGACTTTTACTTATATATGTAAATATACATATATATTGACTTAGTGGAACGACCCTTGAACTTTGGTTGTGTTGTAACATTTAATTGATATGAAGTTAAAAATTTTTATGATTTTGTTTTGGTCGAGAAATGTTACTTTCTTTAGTCGAGATGTCTGAACGGACCACTAGGTCACCAATTCTTAGACGGACGATTATGTCTCCTGGTCCAAACTAGGGACCACGTTCTTCTAAGGTGTACGGTACCTATTGATTCGAACACACGGTGTTGATGACTTGGGTTCGAGATCTCGGGTACGAGGTGGTGTTCTCTTCAGGGACGTTACTCTTCGGGTGTGTAGTGCTGATCTGTTTCGGGTACGTATCGGTTTTTATTTATTTACTTATAAAAATTTTTATGGAGATATTGAGGGTCAAGGATATTTTACTTCAGTTCCTGACAGTGGTACTTAGAGTTTGGGGATCGAAGATAAATGGAAAGTCGTAAAAGTCAAGTGGAACGGGTGACTAACGAACTTAAGACAAACGGTATAATAGACTAGTGACTTAGAAAGAGGGAAGGATTTGTGTGGGGACGTGAAAACGTGAGGACACACAACAACAACAACAACAAAAATTACGATATAAAGATGGACCTTACAGATCGGATTGAGAATTGAAGAGTAGAAAGTTCCAGTGAGTTGTAGTCACTCTCGTTACGAAGACTTTCACACTAGATGGACTTAGGTCGACCCTCCAAAGTTTTGACACTTCCACGATTCTAACGAGAGGACTGAATTAATCGGTCTAAAGACCTTCACTCTAAACCCCTAGATACAACATTTGTACAAGGGGACCACTGATAATACAAGTTGTGTTAATCCTTGGACTCAAGGTATCTGAGATTCAACGGTCCTCCACACAAGGGAGGATGTGGATACAGACCGTACCTCCGACTGGATGTCTTCTGATATTTCTGGGTGTCTTCTGGGTATTTCTGAACCCCTTCGGTAGTGTGACTCGTCAGTCTCAAGTAATCCGTGTTTACCTAAATTCATGTTAACAGTCTACCTATCTTATTACACAGTACCCACCTATTTACCTTAATTGACGGGTTATGAGATGGGGATGGATGGAGAAACAGATTCTTACACAGTGATTGTAAGGTACGGACTCATCGTTATCGGTACGGGTAGAGTACCAGGGTTGTGTAGGAACTAACCCAGTGTCCTCGACAGACGGAGGACGTCACCAGAAACTCGAGTACCTTCTGTATCTTGTACACGGAATAAGAAGATAATTAGGGTTGTGAATTGTCTCCAGGACCGAGTCTCAATAACGAGGTATTTATAAGTCACTAACTTTTGGATAATTGACTTATGTTCTCGTATATTGTGTTCTCCTTCCTAGACCCACGTCCGGCTAGTCTGTGTCCGTCAAACTATCCTTGTTCTTAGGATTCCAGACAGCAAAGGATGTAAACCACTTTCCTTTCGTGGAGGAAAAGACGGGTCATAAGTCCCGCTCCTCGTCTCCCTCTGAGGTAGACCCCTTCCCTCCTGTCCTCCCTTGTCTAAATTCTCCTACGACAGGGATTTCACGACCGTCTCCCACGACACCCGTCACAAGTCAAGACGTCCGGTCGGGGGTGTCCCTCGACACGAGCCTTCTTCCCCTTAAGTTCCCGAAGTCTTCCGGCCTACAACATTACCTTTTACTCCCGTACTTGAGACCTTAGTATGTTTGGATCCGTTTTTAAGGTCGATGAGACGAGTGGTCGAAATATAAAAGAGTAGACATTTTCATTTGGGTTTTGTCTCTTCTCCCGTCTTTTCCTCTACCTCTTTCTATCTGGGACGATTACGATAGACCATAGGATCTAGGTCGACACTTCGACTTATTATTCGGTTCGACCCCCTACCAAGTCTTAGTTCTAATAATGTCTCATCCATGTTCGACGGAGAGGACCCTGACAGAACTTGTGAACACGACCACGGAAACGGAGGTCAGTAGGAACAGGGACTAGGATAAGTACCTCCACCTCTTCTCGGTCTACATAAAATTTCCGGTCCCTGTGATTGTGGTCGTCCACTGTCCTCGTTAAGTTAATTCGACGGACTCGGTACTCTCTAGATCTTTTAAAGATTCGTAAAGATATCACTTTGAAAGTTCTCGTTGAGGGTCTTTTCTTCAGTAGCATTTTCGTAGTACGACAGCTTAGTCGTCGTCACGGATGGTAATTAGCTCAAGACTAAAAGTTATGTCCGTCTTTATTTTACTCTCAGACTGACACTACGAGAAAATACCTTGGACGGGTCTCCCCTTACATCTTCCCTTTCCACGACGATCGGTTCCTTGGGTTTGCCCGATAAGAGGTCTTAAGATGTTTGTGCCTGAAGGACACTAAAAATGGTCAGACGTGGTATTCTGGCACACGGGTCACCAGATGTCGTCCCCCCGTAGTCATCTCTGACTTTTGGGTCTCAAAGAGAGGAAATTAAGAGATGGTTACATGGAATATTAAAAGAAAGTAATATGAATGGTACTAAACTTTAATACGTCAATGAATAAAGAATAGTCAAAACCCCCACCCCATCCCACTACCCAGAGTTGGAACGGATGTGTCTTAATAATGAACCCCTAGAAACCTTTCGTGATTAAGGACCTAGGGGGAGGTAGGGGGTCTACGTCCTCTGGACCCTATTCTGGTCCTCGAAAATTTAGAGGTGGTCCTCTAAGGTCACGTGTCGGTTCATGTGGTCTAAATCTTTATTCAAAGTACTTTCGTTCCTGATTCAGATCATATAAATCTCGAGATAGAAGTCGTAGTTCGGTCTTGATTCGTGACTTAGGAATTACTTATAAACGACTTACTTACTCACTTACTCAGTCGGGGGGAGAAGACACAAGTGTATCGTAGACTGAAAGTAGAGGGGTAGAGTCATGGATTCTTTCACGGACGGTGTATCAACCACGGACATAATTTACAAAACGAGGTCCCTTCTTATTTAAATTTAGAGTGAAAGAAGTAGACATTTTACCCCTACAAGAAACGAAGGTACGTCTGTCACGTCGACCACGAAACACTTGAAAGTCGAGTCACTCTGTATTTCCGAAAAGATGGACAACCGTCTTTGAAACTACAATACTCTTGTCGTACCACGTTTAGTCTTTGGAATCAGACGTGGTCTCGTCTCCGTCGTTATTTGCGGAGGACGAATCCAGTCTAAAATTTTGGTAGACAACCCCAATTAGAGAGGAGAACGATAAAAAACAACCATACCGACACGATCGACGGTGTAAAATGGTGTGAACAAAAAATTAGTGAGTCGAAAAACGTCCAGTATTTTTGTTTTTTGTCCTAGTAAGTTCTCCACGTACCTAGATGAGATAATAGTCTTAGGACTCAAGAGACAGAAATGTTTCCGTTCCTCGGCTTTACCTCCCCTGTTCCTCTGTTTATAGTCTTGTATAGGCGGTAGAAAGATAGAACGGAAAGAAGAAACCGAGCCGGTGATCTCGTAGATCAGTCCCATGGTACCAATGATAATTATGTCTACTACCCGTTTCCCAGACCTCCTTAACAGACCTTCCACACGGATATAGAAGACTTTATAGGGATCCGCCTATTTACAGAGGAGGCTGAGTTGACTCTGACAGAGGAATTACGTAGGTTTTCCTTTTTTTTGACGGAGGTCCAAAAAAGAAAGTTTAAATTTAAAAAAAAGTAGTTACAGTATGTGTGTGCACCAAATTTTACAGTTTTAGTGATCTTCTGAATGTCAGTTTAGTCTTCAACTGAAGGGACACAGAGGGATGAGATTTTTCGTTCGTTAAAAGTGAAAAAGTCGACATATGAGACGTGAAGGGTGGTATAATCTAAAAGTAAGTTTTACGATCGATAATGATACTAAGAACTAAAGAACTAAAAACTGTAATAGCTTTAGATAAGATATTTTTACGTTCAGTCGTGGATGTTCACAGGGGATGTATGTGGGAGGTGAAAATAAGAGGGAGAGAGGGTAGTAGTTGCATAAAACAATTTAGGTCACAAATAATGCTACTACATTTATACAAGTACTGATTCGATTTAGATTCCTACGGTAAAAAAAAGGAATATGTCGAAAAATAAAAAACTTCCTCATTAAGTAACGAAGTAAAAGTCAACAACCGTGACTCTTGGACGAATCAATGAAAAGGTACAAGGTTTAAAAATTTTTTTTAAAAAAAATTAAATAAACAAACACGACCCTTGAAACCGACGTTAGACACTCGGGAATCTACACCAAACACCTTAGATCAAGGGACTGGTCCCTAGCTTGGACCCTGGGGACATAACCCTTACGTTTCAGAATCGGTGACCTGGTTGGTCCCTTCAGGGAGGTACAAGGTTTAAAAGATTTTTTTTTTTTTAAATACCTGTGAAATTTATTAAAAAGAAGTGTTTACTCGTGAGGTATTTAGAGAAATTAATTAAATAATTATAAAGGACCTCTCTGTGAAGACTCGACCGACTTGAAGACGGGTGTCGTGTCGACGGTGTGACGGAGTCGACGAAGTCGAGTGAACCCGCACCTGGAAGACAAGACCTAGGACATTGAAGAGAGAACTATACGAGGGTAAGATATTTTTCGATTGAACTTTCATTTTTGCAACTCCTATACGTATAAACTTTCGTATAAGTAGGATTAAAGGACTGGAGTACAAATTAACCTTCTCGTTCTCTTAAAATCCAATTTCTGGATCTAACACTTCTTAACTCAAAACTTTCGTAACCAGGTAAAAGAGGACCGAAAGTTACAATACTAATTCTGATAACGGGTATGTGGGACAGAAAAAGTACGCTGGACGAAAGAGAGGGAGAGAGTAGAGAGGGGTGCAGGAGGAGGGAGAGGGAGGAGGAAGGGACAGACACCGGGAAGAAGAAAAAGGAGAGACGGATAGTACGTACACGAAAATCCTAAAAAAAGAAATTAGAGTAGACCTCAAAGTGCATTTTAAAAACAATTCAGACGAAACCTAGAAGCCCACCTGGGAATGTTAAACCTTTGACTTCAAAGAAGGTAGAACCCTTTATAAGAATGCCATGAAAAATTTTAGAAGTAAAATCCGATTAACATCTAAGTGTACGTAAGTATTCTTTCTTATATCTCTATGACAAATGGGAAATTGGTGAAAGGAGGTCCCCACTATAGAATGTTTTAATGTCATGACATCATGTTACCGGAAGGGTCCACCGAGTCACCGTTTCTTAGACGGACGGTACGTCCTCTGTACCTAAACTCTCGACCCAGACTTTCTCGGGGACCTCCTCCTTTACCGTTGGGTGAGGTCCTAAGAACAGACCCTTTAGGGTACCAGTCTCCTCGGACCGTCCGATATCAGGTGCCCCAGTTTTTCACAGTCTATGCTGACTCACTGACTCGCGTGTGTGTGTGTGTCATTATGTCAGTCCTATAATTGTCACTACGTCTTTACTCCCGGTGTTTCTAGGAAGTATACCGGGAAAATATTCGACGGAGGTGAAGGGAGACAGGGGATGGGGGAACAATTAGTGAACAATGGTAGTATAATCAGGGGTAAATATATTGACTAAATAGTTCTTCCCATACATTCACCTTAGTGTACTACACATTGGAAAATTATGACCGAAAAGAGAGAGTCGTATTAGGAGACCTCTAAGTAAGTCCAATAAAGTTCCGTGAATGGGAGAGTTTCCAAGTCAAGGAGTAACCATTTGTGTCCTGCTGTGACGTAAACGTATCTTCGAGACACTGTATTCACTTTGTTACCTATACTTCACGTGCACACCATAAACCGTGTTTCCTTCTCCTTTAAAATTACTGTCACAGTGATAACACAACACACCCCAAAAAAAAGGTCGGTCTACATTAACGTAAAAGAACCGTGTAAAAAAACGATTTCTTAACCGAACAGACTCGACGACCGGTCACACAATCTAGTTCTTTAATTACGTAGTAGACGAAGGTCAAGGAACCTAGAGTCCCTTTCTCTATTTTACGGTCACCTACTCCAGTCCTCTCGAAGTCTTTTAGGATTTACACACGAAGGGGTCCAAGACTTGAGTTTTCAAGAGACCTTCTGAGGTCCGTAGAGGTGCAGGAGGTCCCTTTCTTTCCTGAGGTACTCGGGTTCCACGGTGGTGTCGGAGATCGTTCCTCCGGTCCTCTCGTTCCTCCAGATAGGAGGGTCTCAGGACCCGATAAAATCCAAATTATAAATCTCTCTATATGAACGATACGGAAACTACAAACACTTCCGTAAAGGGTATGAGAACATCGGACTCCGGTAGTGTTTCAAGTTTCCTACCTCAGCTAAATAACTGAGTCTGTAGTCCTCCCAGAAATATAAGTCGAGGTCTATAAGTAAAAATTCCCTTTTTACTTTACAAGACGAAAAATTGGTCCTATTTCATCTTCGACACGTCTAAAGACTCTGGAACCCCAAACCGCTACTTCACTTTCGTCAAGAACCTTACAAATTGATGAAGGTGTAGGAGTACACCAATACACCTCATTGGTGTCTTCACGCTCCTTCCGGTGGTCTGGGTACTCACAGACGGACCTACAGACTCAAAGATGGTGAACTTTTACGGGGGATACCTTTCTGTTATACCAAGACCTCTGTTTCGTGCACTTAGTTTCTGTCTCCCTACTTAAAGTAGGGACGTCGAACGACCGACACAGGCGACCCGGAGGACCCAGACCAAAGGAGTGGACCTTTTGTCTCTCACTACTGCTATGAGCGTGTTCCTTGACGGAATACACGTATACTTTCACGCATAATTTCGTAAAACCCTTACTGCCCTTTCGTTAAGTCGATAAACAATCGGCCGACAATCTTACAATAGGAACTATAATTGTCGTCAAGACTTTTCTCGTCCCAAGAGTAATAAGGAGAAAGTGTCTTTTCTTTTGGCTCCGGGTGTCTCGATTAATTGGGTAAGAAACATTGGGACGATCTAGAACACCCAAAAGGACGACGGTTACAATGACTATTAAGAGTATTAAAGACTCTTAATGGGTATTCTATGTTTACAGTGGTAAGATCAATGGAACTCAAAAAAAAAGTCGGGAATGGAGAGACTGAATTTGAGTAAAAAGAGTTGAAAATACCTATTATCTTGATTTTCTTAGTATATTTTAGTGAAGACGTAGATGATACTTTCATGGTAAATTACATAACAAATAATACAGTAATTTTCTGAGTATATGACATAGTCTATTATTTAAGGAAAATCTTACAGTACAGTCCTTTATTTAAAAATGACGAAATTATTGACTATAGGAAAGAAGATTGTCTATTATTCTCGTAAAGTTAGATAGTATAAAAGAGAAAACAGAGACGGTGACTTTTCATAGATTTGGTGTATCTATACGACAACTATGACACATATTTTATCTATTGATTACTCTTAGATGACATATCGAGTCCTTTGAGATGAGTAACGAAACACCACTGGATTTCTCTATCCTTTATGTTTTCTCTCCCCTATATACATCTGTATATCGACTAAATGAAACGTTATGTCATCTTTGTTTATGTCGTAACAATTCATTGATTGGGGTTATTTTTAATTAAATTGTTTTTCTACCGTAAATTCGGGGTTTAATATCGACGGTAAAAGTCAGTGTAAAAAGACATTTTTAGAAGGATACGTTTATTTTTACACAGAAAAGAGAACGATTTTCTTCATTTATTTATTTTAAAAATTTATTTTATAAAATTTTAATGTTTGTTTTGGTTTTGTCACAGATGACGACGACGACGACGATTCAGCGAAGTCAGCACAGGTTTAGACACGCTGGGGTATCTGCCGTCGGGTGGTCCGAGGGGGCAGGGACCCTAAGAGGTCCGTTCTTGTGACCTCACACAACGGTAAAGGAAGAGGTTACGTACTTTCACTTTTCACTTTCCCTTCAACGAGTCAGTACAGACTGAGGGTCGTTGGGGTACTTAACGTCGGGTGGTCAGAGGAGGTAGGTACCCTAAAAGGTCCGTTCTCATGACCTCACCCAACGGTAACGGAAGAGGTTTTGTTATAGATTTGGTTTAATTTAGATGTAAAAAAAGTATAAATGAGTAATTTAAAAAAATAAGTAATTGGTTCATAAATTAGACTATTTACGTATGGAAGACAGGATCCGTAACACGACTCCCGATTCTTATGTCGTCACTTTCTATCTATATATATATATGTGTACATATATATACATTTAAAGAAGAGAATCTCGAACATAAAACGTCTCTTATATGTAGTTATTATAATTGTTATTTGTATATATCATATATTTATGATTATTTATGATAAGTCTTTATCACCCCTTTTATATATGTATAATCTTCTTATATATTTATTTCCCTTTATATAAACACCCTTATTTATACGTGTGTATATAATAGATACACATATATATTATATGTGCATGTCATACATATGTATATAATGTAAATATATTTAAAAAAGAGAGTCTCGAACATAAAACACCTCTGATATGTAGTTATTACTTGTATATATTATGTATTTTATGACTAGTTATGATGGGTCTTTTTCACGTCTCTTGTCTTTTTTCAGAAGTCTTACCTCCTCCCCTCCACTATCCAACGGTAAAATTGTCCCACAGTCCTTTCAAAAGTATTTTCGTCACTATGAAGAGGGTAACGGTTGATATAGGATCGGTCAAATCTAGTCTGGTTTGAAGAGGATTTTCTGTCGTCTTTTTTTTGTCTATTAATAAAAATTTCATAAGACAAACTTCCTTAATCGCTGGATGAATCGAACTTGCCGATGCTAAGCTCTCTCTTCTCTTAATGTCTTTTCACTCGGGGTGTAAGACAGAGACGAACTCTATAAATGAGTAATCATTTACTACTGGTTCTCCGTTTCTTTGGTTCTTTTTTGACACGACTCTCAAGTCAGTATAGTTCCCGATCTCTCTTTTATAACATTAAGTTTTGTACGGCTTCTCCTCCCGGTATCATATATGGTGTCCAAAAGTCAACTCCGGTGACTTCAAGACGAGGGACCCTTATCCGTATGACCTTTAAACGGTCGAAGACGTTTCTGACTTCTGTGACGAAGATGAGTCGAGTCATAGTCTAACCAAATTCACTTTCACTTTCACTTCACCGAGTCAGTACAGGTTGAGATACCCTGGCGTACCTGCCATCGGATGGTCCGAGGCTTTAGGTACCCTAAAAGGTCCGTTCTTATGACCTCACCCGACGGTAAAGGAAGAGGTCCCCTAGAAGGGTTGAGTCCCTAGCTTGTACCCAGAAGACGTAACGTCTGTCTGCGAAATGGTAGACTCGGTAATCTCACTAGGATATCGGTGATAGGATAGGATAGTCTAACCAAATGATGGTAGAATTAGGGATTCATGAACTTTCTCCTTCTATTAAAGGAGGGTCTCAGAGTACTTTCAAGAACTTAAAAAAGTGTATATTATCGACCTTAAGTCACTTTAAATGGTCCGTATAATCCTCTATCTTGGTTTTCGTGATTTTTTTTCGTCGGTTATCATTGTCTGGGGTTTTTCTAGGTTTTAATTTAAAATTTATCGACTTTTATTCACTGGTCCGTCCTTTAAACTGGTCTTTTGACCTTTCATCAATTTTTTTATTAATTTATCTTCAAGATTATAAATTTTATACCATAGTCCTAAATTCTTGTATTATATGACTAAATTGTCTTTTGATCCCTCTCTTCTTGTTTCCTCATTACTCGATGTTCTGTCCAGTTATCTTTTATAAGTCTGATTTACTACCACTCTGGTTTCCCACTTTTTGTGTCTTTTTTTCTTATCTTATGTAGACTGTGTACTGGTTTTCTAAAGTGTCGTTAATTTCAGGGTCTTTCTTTCCTGTCTTTTTTAGTCAATTTCTGTCATAGACTCTTCTATCACCGACACCTGAAAGGTGGCGATTACTCGATTCCTTTGTTTAGTTCGGTGACTAAGAACTCGTTTGTGGACTCTATCGACTCCCACCTGAGTACTTCCATAGATCCCTTTCATATGAGACCCGTATCCTACATCGTTCATGTTTGGATCTACTTCGGTTTCTCCACTTCTAGTCCATGTCAGTTTGGGAAATTGTATAAAGCGAAAATAAATTATACTATATATATATTTTCAGTGAGTCAGCACAGACTGAGACACCGGGGTACCTGACGTCGGACGGTACGAGGAGACAGGTAACCTAAAAGGTCCGTTTCCATGACCTCACCCAACGGTAAAGGAAGAGGTCCCCCAGAAGGACTGGGTCCCTAGCTTGGGTCCAGAGGGTGTGAAGTCCGTCTGTGAAATGGTAGACTCGATGGTCCCTTCGGGTACCATTTGAGGGAAAGAGTTTTCTTTTTTCTTCGGTATTAGACTGAATAGAGACTTTTCAGTTGATGGTACTTCTCTTGTTCAAGGAATAATAAGGAGTACAATCAAAAGATAGTAACGTGTTGTCGACCGAGTTTAATTCACCGAATTTTATTGTGTGGAAATAACAGAGTTTCAAAACATCCAGTCTTAAAGTCCGTCCGAGTAAATCCGAAAGACGGACCCCAGAGTCTCCCGACTTTAGTTCCGTACCCAGTCTGACTCTAAAATAGGCCTGTGAGATCCTTACGTAAACGAGGGTTCCGAAAAGTCTAATAACCGACTAAGTCTAGGAACACCAACATCCTGACTCTATGAGTAAATGAATGACCGACTGAGAGTCAAGGATTCTCGACTTCCGTAGGGAACGAAAAACGGGGGAGATAGAAGTTTCACTCCTTACCGTGTCGGATAAGGGGAGTACAAAATTAGAGACTTACAGAGAAGACGGTATCGTTTTCTTTTGAAGGACGAAAATTTTCTGGATTAACTAAATCATTCCGGTGGGTTAATTATAGGTATAGAACTCCAGTTGACTAAACTCTGTAATTAATATAGACGTTTTCGGGAAGTGTTGACATGGATTTAATTACAAACCAACTTATTGGTCCCTGACTTTGAAACTCTCCTGTAGAAATCTTAAGACGAGTGTAAAGATCAAAAGTTTACTCGTTTTACTCTGTGTCCCTCCAACACTGGACAGATTATAGTGTAATGATTAATATTAACGATAACGAAAAAACAAAGACCGGTTTTATAATTACCTGATCCATCCCTTTCTGCCGTCCTCTTTCCTTAGGTCAATCTCAAGATAATGTTGATAAGTCCGGTTTCTACTTACACCACAGTGACTCGCATCATTATCATCTCAAATATTCCTCGTTAATCAAGACCTATCTATAACTTATACATCATTTATTCTCGACTACTACCTAACCTAAACCTTAGACTTTCCTCCACGGTTCTACTGAGGTTCTAAAAACCAGACTTGTTTTTCTTCCTGAAAATCACTCTTACATAAATGATTCAAACCCTTCAGACGTCCTACTTGTCCAAACAACCCCCTTCTAGACCAAAATCTGTACAATTTAATTCTACAGAGTCCGTAAGTTTACTCTACAGATCATCACATATTTAAACCTCAAGTCCCCTACAACAGTCACCCATCTACTATAAATTTTGAGACTCTGATCTGTTTTAGTGTTTTCCTTATATTCATAGTAATTCCTTCTTTTCTCGAGGTCTTTGACTCGGGTCCTATAAGTTATAAATTTCCAGTCCTTTTCTTTTCCTTGAGGGTTTTCCATTATTTCTTCCTCGTCGGTGAATACATTCGCCTTTAAGTTCTTTCATACCACTCAGTCTTTCTCTTTTTGTTTATAACGTATAATTACGTAGAAATACCTTAGATCTTTTTACCCTGACCACTTGGATAAACGTCCCTTCCTTACCTCTGCGTTTACATCTATTACCCGAACACCTGTGTCGTCCCCTTCCTCTCCCACCCTACTTGACTCTTTCGTCGTACTGGAAATATGTGACAACACACACTTTATCTTTCGATCACCCTTCGATGGTAAGTGACATTGTGTCCCTCGGGTCGGACCGTGAGACACTACTGGATCTCCCTACCCCCCTCCGCTCTCCCGAGTGGTCCTTCTCCTGTACGTATATTAACACTGGTTAGGTGCAACAACATGTCGTCTTTGTTTGTGTTGTAACATTTCGTTAAAAGGAGGTTAATTTTTAAAACTTTTTTCTTTCATACCAAAGGGTCTTCGGTTGAATTTCATAAAATGATTTCTTCCTCACCCTTCAGTAAACCCACTTTTCTACGACTTTCCATTTTATTCTACTCTTGAGTCTTGATAGGTAGAATAAATTGTTGTGTCTCTAATAACCTTTAGAATTTTTTTTAAAAAATTACCGACTCATTATGAGGTAACACATATACATGGTGTCGAAAGAATAGGTAAGTAGACGACTATCTGTAGATCCAACGAAGGTACAGGACCGATAATATTTGTCACGACTCTACTTGTAACCCCATGTGCACAGAGAAAGTCAAGACCAAAGGAGTCACACATACAGGTCGTCACCCTAAAGACGTAGTATTCCGTCAAGATAAAGGTCAAAAAATTTCTTAGAGGTGTGACAAGAGGTATCACCGATATGATCAAACGTAGGGGTGGTTGTGACCTTGCTGGGTCTCCCTACCATGCCCCTCCCTCCTCCCTCCCTCCAAGTCCTACCCCTTGTACACATATGGACACCGTCTAAGTACAACTGCATACCGTTTTCGTTATGTTATAACATTTCATTAATTGAAGGTTAATTTTATTTATTTAAATATAATAAAAAAAATTATATCCCTACTCCCATGTTCGGAATGACCTCATTCAAGGTTCTTTATTACCTCTCTCTATGAAACCACTTGCACTTATGTCTGTAGAGGAGAAGTAACTAAACAACAATTTTTTGTTTTTGTTAGTCTCTTAAATCCGGATTCTATATATTTTCGACCTTTCTCGTAGTGAAGTTAGGATTGTTGTTCCTATTCACCCTATTGTATGTTTTAATGCCGAAAGAACTTGGGTAGTCTGTCGACTCCAGTGTCCTGATTGTTCACTGCACTTTAAGTTCCTTTCTGTCTGGACCTTTGGGTCGAGTGGACACCGTCTGGCGTCTTCTGTCTCTACGACCCGGGTGACGTACGCGCGATTCAGAGAAATCAACGCAGACTGAGAAACGTTGGAAGACCTGGCATCGGGTGGTCCGAGGAACAAGGTACCCTAAGAGGTCCGCACTTATGACCTTACCCAACGGTACGGAAGGAGGTCCTCTAGAAGGGTTAGGTCCTTAGCTTGGGTACAGAGGTCGTAGAGGACGTAACCGTCCGCCCAAGAAGTGGTGATCGTGGTGGACCTTTGAGTCCGTGGTATGTCCGTCGATTTTCTCGGTTGTTTGACGAGTTCCGACCTACACCCGATCATACTCTCACCTTTTGGATTTTCACCTTGACGACCTAGTTCACGTCGAGACACGTCAAGACAAAAATTAAAAAACTCCTTGAGAGGTATGACAAAAGGTATCACCGAAGTGGTTAAATGTAAGGGTGCTTGTCACGTGTTCCCAAGGGAAGAGAGGTGTAGGAAAGGTCGTGATCAATAAACAACAGAAAAACCATTCAGTAAGACTGTCTACAGTCCACCATAGAGTAACACGAAAACTAAACGTAAAAGGACTATTAATTCTTCCAACTCGTAGAAACGTTCGCGGACAACCGGTAAACAGACAGAAGAAATCTTTTTGTAGATAAGTTTACGAGACGGATAAAACATTAGACTAAAACTAAAAAACGATAATTCAACAGACCCAGAAAGTATGTAAAACCTGTAATTGTGGAATAGTATATATATTAAAAGTAATAAAAGAGGATAAGTCATCCAAAAAGAGGGGATAGGTCATAGGCTAGAGTAATGACAGATTCTTTGAAAGTAAAATTTGGTAGAGTTTAAAAAACGGCTTCCTCCTTTTAACCTTATGTATTTATATAATAAAAAGTCAAATTGCTGAGAGTGAAGTTCAAGACCATTTTGAATCGTACCCATTCCATTAAACCATTTCCTCTCTCTCCTTGGTCTAAAGCTTTCGTTCAATGAGGGAGTCTTACATCTGAGTAAGCCATCCACCTTCCCTCCGTACGTAATGTCCTAGGACCTGTTGGTCCTTCTTCAAATTTTAGAGGTCCAAGGATAAGTCGTTTGTCGGTAACCCAAAGACGGTAGGACGGTCTGCGTTATTTGATCGTGTCTGGAACGAGTGACCCATTCCTTAAATTGTCGTTTTTTGACGGGACTTTCCCTGTTTTAGAGAGAAATGGATAAACAATCGACTTTTTAACCCCGTTTGTATGTACGAAAGGATGGAGCGTTCCGGAAAGACTTATAGTAAACTGTTATATTTTTCGTTTCGGAACGTGTCTTTAATCTATAAAATACCCTAATTTACGGTCGATTTAGATGAAGGTTGGGACTGAGGAACCAAAGGTACTGATATACTCTTATCCACTAGTCTGACTTTTGTCGGAAACATATACTCATACTAAAAGTCCAATAGACCTCTCCTAGTTGTTAGGGAAGTGAGTCTAGAAGGACACCCGACTGATGTTAAAGAGTAAATACACAGTTGAGTTTACGGTTGGGGAATCTCTCCGAAAGGACTTAATGGGTCAGATTTTATAGGGGGTGGGGTTGGTAAAAATAGAAGTATTTTTAAATAGAGATATATTTACGGTGTAAACATTGACAAAGAAATAAATACGGACATATGGAGAGGACAATATTTCTGTCGAGGTCCCCGAAGGAACCACCAGACCACCTATTCTGAGACTTGAGGTTTACGTCCCCCTTGTCCAAGCTAGGGACCAGTCCCTTGATCTAGGTGTACGATATTGGTTCTCAAGTGTACGACGTTGATTTCTAGGACGTACGACGTTAATTGTGGTCTCTTCGGTTTATTTTTTTTCATCTATTCATAAAAAAATTTTTTCTCTTCTTGCTTGCTTTTGAGGTACGTTCGTCCTGTAAACAGACGGAAGGAGTGGAGTCACTCACTTATTTACTTACTCTTTTACTTAATTTTCTGTCTCGTATCCGAAACCTCATTCTGGGTGGATATAAGTATGGACCTATTTGGACCCCCTCAATTGACTTGAAGGTAATCGGGGTCAAAGGAATAATCCTTTACGTTTATTATTAAGAAGGGACTCCCAGTAACGTTTCTACTTTTGTTCACGTTAGTCCTACACATTTTATAGACTATAAGAATTGTTTATTGTCGAGGTCGAAGTTAATACTCCTCTATGGGTCAATCGGTTTCCTTTCCTTTAGTTTTTCCTCGAAGTCAGTGCGTAAGAGTAGACCGTCGTCCGAGCGTCACCAAGGCTTGCTCGGGTACCCTGACACCCCAAGGCATCTCGTCGAGACGACGTCGGTCGACAGAGTGGGCGAGGGACGGGGAAGGAAAGACACTCACTGACTCTGAGGTGGACACCCGGAAGGACGGACAACGTACAGAGCCATACGGGTCTGACGACCTGGTAAGAGGAGGAGGAGGAAGGGGAGTGGACAAGGGGTGAGGACGGTCCGTCCCCCCGAGTAGAATGTCGGAGAAATAATGTCTGGGCGTGGTAGGTAACATCATTGGCGACGAGTCCACAGTGACCACTCGTGGACTTTACATCGGTCACGGTGATTACTGAGTGTAAAAAAACAAAATTAATTAAATTTATCTTTAATATTTTCACTATAATTAAGTCGACAACCTTTTAAACATTCCTACAAAGTTTATTGGGTCCAACACTTAGGTGAGAAAGATGTCGTTCAAGGTCCTTTAAATTCATTTTGAGTTCAATAAGGTTACTTTTCAACTCAGGTTTCTCTCTATACGATTTACACAATTTTATGTGTGTAAAGTTTCCGAATCAGATTTTTCTCTTATATCTCGAAGACCCGACCACTTGTGCACCTCTAAGTCCCTCTCACTACGTGAGTCTCCAACCTCTCGTAGTTTCGAGGGACGGGACGGGGGTATGTGACCGGTCACTTAGAGAAGATAGACGACAAGGGTTCAATATAGAAAATGTCATGTAGTCAGTAGATCATGCTTTTTACAAAGAGACTCAAACCACTGGGCGAGATCGTTTAATTAGGTTGTATTCCCCAACAACCTTGGAGCTGAGATGTCGGCGCGGTAGTCTTCGTGTCCATTGTTAAGACCTGAACGACAATCATAGGCTACACCCCCGATCCCTCCCCGCTGTCAGAACGTCCTGATTTGGGAATTAGACCCCCTAGACTACGATAGAAGGCCATCCGTCACAGTCTTAACTCAACTTAACATTTTGTAAGTCGACCTCAGTCTTGACGAACCACAACCTCCTCCCCTCACCTCCGACATGTGGAACATAAATTTTAGTACTTGTAACATTAGCGTTTTACACTCTTGTGAAATGGTGTATCTTACCAACTCTATTCAGACCGTATAGGTATATTACTTCCCGAGACTTCGACGTTAATTCTTATTCTTTAGGAAACCTTAAGGGACCACCCGGTCACCAATCCTGAAACTCGAAAGTGTCGACACCCGGGTCCAAATTAGGGACCAGTCCCCTTGATTCTAGGGCGCTCGACTAATCGTACCGGTTTTTTTTTTTTTCTTACTTCTTAGCAACACAAGGTTATACCTCTCTAAAGGTCCTGCATGCAATTTCAGTTTTAATCGGTTCACGGTTTCTAATAGATATCACACCTGGGAAGGTTATCCTTTCCCTCCTTAAAGAAAAAAAATTTAAAGATGTCACAACACGTCTGAAGACTGTATCTCGTTCCGTTTAGTCGGTGCTAATTTGTTTGTAGGGGAGGGAGGGATAAAAGAGAGGGGAGGGGCTAGGGTAGGGAGGTCCAGTAAGAAATTTTCGCATAGACGAGTAAAAACTTTTTCCTATCCTACTCCTGTCCTTTTTGATTGGTCTTTGATGATTCCCTTACCTGGTTTTGTCTCATATTTCTGACGACCTGATCCTCGACTCATCATCCCTCACCCCTCCTCCGTCTGTGAAGACAGACAGATGGAGAATCATGTCGAATGCTGAATATCCTCGTACGGTCTATTGTTTTTAGTTGGTGTTACCTCTATGGAGAGGGTTTTTTTCCCTTACATTTTATAGAATTTTACTTAAAACGGACAAAAAAACATGAAAATTTTTATACCGACAATCTTTAAAATTTTAATATTGATACTGAACGGGAAGTACGGATAACCCGTCGAGATGACAGACGTTGTTCTAGGACTTTTCGACTTCGAACAGAATACGTATACACAACGGGGGCACGGGTCGACTCTCTCTTCGACCATGTCTCTTCCCCGAGGTCCCTCCTAGGGACATTTAAAGAGGTTCGGGGTTCCCGGTCCGGTCGGAAGAATCTCAAGGGTCTTAGGAGATCACCGTAAGTTAGAAGGGACCTTATTACGTTCGAGTCCCGAACGGTAGGCCGTCGTGTGATGGACCTTCCGTGACGATAAATATGGACTACGGTAGGCATCCTTCATTATCAGGGAGTCTTAAGAGTCTTCCCAAACGGAGAGCTAATCTCGGGTCGGTCTAACCCTTTCTCTTCTGGTTAAACACTCATAAAAATCCGGTAGGTTACATGTCAGTCCTCACGACTTTAAGTCTAGATCAGAGGGGGTCCTCCGACTCGTGTCGACGTTTCAGTTTTCACCCGAAAACGTACTCCTTTTGATTAATCGAAGGGACATTTGTCAGAGGTACCTCTTTCAGTCACGAACCCAGACAGACTCCCTTTCTCTCTACAGGACCCACGACTCCTCCCAAGGGGTCTTCAACTGTATTCATCAAAGAACGTTCAAACCACCCTCGACGAACCCCTAATCTAAAGGTAGAGTAATAGAATAAGAGAGTAACCAGTAAATACTTGAAACGAATCACGACTAACTCTTTTAATACTTTTTCTTTTTTTTCCAACAAACTCTGTCGGGGGATGGTTTTTTGTTAAACCTTGAGAAAACCAAGACTCCTTACATAGACATTAGAACCCAGAGGTACGTTTCTGGGTCTCTATCCATCGGAGACCAGAGAAGGAAAAGTGGGTTTAAGACAGGTCACTTAAAGTCACTTTCTTTGTTGAACCGTCCTTCAGGAAGGGAGACTGGGCCCTACCCGTCGGAAAGGGTAACTGACCTAAGTGACTCTTGGTGTCTGCCACCTGTTCGTGACTTGTGTTCAGACCTCTGACGCCGTGATTAATTGACAAGAACCCGTGTTTCTGGAACAATGGTATAGACCTCGTTCGTTGTTATAATTCTTAGTCACCTTACAGGACCGGGGAGACTGTTGTAGTATTCCCACGAGTGTAGAGTAGAAAGTTTGACGGATTGAGTGCACGAGTACACACCCGTGGGTGTGCAAGTGTATGATATCATAAAAAATATCTCGTGAAACACCAACCCAGAAGGAGGAAGAGAAAGAAGAAAATTTAGTTAAAAATAACTTCATATATTAATGATATGTTACAATCAAAGACGGTACGTTGTTTTACTTAGTCGATATTTAGGGGAGAAAAGACCTAAAGAAGCGGTAAATCCAGTGGTGTCTCGTAACTCATCTCAAGGGATATGATATGTCACCCAAGAGTAATTAATAGACAAAACCTGTAACATAGTCGTCAAACGTACACAGTTAGGGGTAGAAGGTCAAGTAGGGTGGAGGGAGGAACCATAGGTGTGTACAAACAAAGGAGACAGACACAGAGTAAAGACGAAACATTTATTCCAGTAGAGATGGTAAAAAGATCTAAGGTGTATATACGTAATTATATGGTATAAACAAAAACAGAAAATTTCGTGAAATATCGAATATATTTGAATAGTATCTTGACTAGTAATATTGTAGTAAGTCAAGTCAAGTCAAGTCAGTGAGTCAGTACAGGCTGAGAAACGTCAAGGGACCTGACGTCGTATGGTCCGAAAGGACAGGTAGTAATTGAGGGCCTCAAACGTGTTTGAGTACAGGTGACTCAGTCATTACGGTAGGTCGGTAGAGTAGGAGACAGTAAGGGAAAAGGAGGACGGAAGTTAGAAAGGGTCGTAGTCCCAGAAAAGGTTGTTCAGTTAAGAAGTCATAGTCAGGAACGTTACTTATAAGTCCCAATTAAAGGAAATCCTAACTGAACAAACTAGAGGAACGTTAACTCCTTGAGAGTTTTTAGAAAAGGTTGTGGTGTCAAGTTTACGTAGTTAGTTTAGTACAGTTATATTCCGTTTTGGTGATGTTATAACATTTCATTAATCGGAGATTAATTTTACTTATTTAAATATAAAATTTTTTTGATAGACGATAATAATAAGGATAAGAGTCTTCTTCTTTGTCCGAGTCTTTCCAAGGAACTAAACAGACTCAGTGTCTTTCTGTCACCGTTCCTCCTGATGGATTCGAACCGTAATGAAGGAATATATTGTGAGATAGAAGTTATCAGTAAGTTGTTTCTGGAAAAGTCACTGATAATTGTTGACACATAGACGGTACACGATACACAAAAGGTGCGTAATCAAATAAATAACGAGTTTGTCAATATACTTTATACATTTGGAGTCCTTTCAAGTAGTCTGAAGGTCATTTACTGTCACCTAACTTTATTCGAACATAAAAAGAGGTACGATCATAAGGTGACTTTATCATTACTTATTGTAAAAACTTTCCAGTCGATACTCGGTCGAATAATTATGTACAGTTTAAAAGGAAAGAAATGGACCTAATGGAGTAAATTCCGAGTGTTTTAGGATGTTCCTTTCAGAAAAATAATAATAACGAAATGTCTAATTTTTTAACTCCGTCTCTCTACGATTGATCAAACGAATTTCTAAATGTCAATTTTTCATCACCGTGAAAGACTTGTACCGTAGAAGTCTGAGACAAGAGAGTTAAAGATGTTAACATGTCTTCATTTATTATAAATTTGAGTGTTACTTCTATCATGAACGTCTTTTAGGAAAGCGTCAGTTCCTTAAAGTAAGTTCAGGGTCCTTTACCGTACTTCTTTCCACTAACCACCGGGTCCTACCTACCTCTGAGTCGAAACACGTAATCGTCTCACTGTACAAACACTTTTTGGCTATAGGACATTCTGTTTTGAGACCTCTTCGGGTACCTTCACCATCTACTCTGGTGATCCTCCAACTTTGGTTCCAAGTGGTTCTATTCCCCGACCTTGGTCTCTGTGATCGATCTTTTGACCCGAGCCTTATCAAAGGGAGGGAGGGGTCGGTGTGGGAGACACGCGTCTCGTGACGGTAGGTCCACACATTGGACGGAAGGGCTGGAGTGTGGAGGGGAAGTCCGTCTTGTAGACCAACAGGAAAAATTAACTTCTAAAACTCACTAGGGAGGGGGGTTTCCTAGGGATCAACTCTTAAATCCTAAGAGGCTCGTATTGTCGATTTTTCTATTTCTCGAAATTTTTTGTATCCCTTCCTTTGTCTGTGGCGAGGTACCGGACTATAAAATGATTGTCCAATAGTGGAAAATTTCGCACTACTATTTCTTTTTAGAGATTTTCGAAGGTGTTCTTTCCAAGAGTAAAATTCTACCGTCTCATTTAGGTAAAGTCGGTAGAAGAGGAAGGTTTTAAAAGGGGGTTATTGTTATTCTTCATCTTTTTTTAGTTACGTAAAGAAGAAGTTTCTTTGATTCTCTGTAGAATTGTGTGATATACTCTTCTACCTGATATCTGCCTCTTTTTGTTTACTGAATCGTCTCTCTTGTACAGTTGGGATTCACGGACATTTCTCTCCTTAGTTGGGTTAAATGGGGAGGTCCTTGTCTCTTTCCGAACTTTTGATTGTCCTGGTGCATAGTTTTCTCCGAGTTTACTCTTCCTATCACACCCGTCGATTTGTGTCTTTTCACCTTTCAAGGTTGTAATTGTTAAATCTGGGTACCCAGGGACAGGGTTGGGGATAGAATGGGAGATTATGTGGTTCCCACACAACAAAAAAAAAAAGAGGAACTCCGATATGAGACGACTTTTATCCAATTTTATTTAAGAACATATATATTTACTCTACCCCAACCACTCGTCGGGGAATTAAACTCCTAGTAACGTACTGTGTCACCCTTTCATGGGTTCATGGACGGACTTCCGCGTCCTCTAAGTTCTCTGAGTCCAAACTAGGGACCCAGCCCTTCTAGGGGACCTCCTCCGGTACCGTTGAGTGAGGTCATAAGAACGGACCTCTTAGAGTACCTGTCTCCTCGGACCGTCCGACGTCAGGTGCCCAAACGTTTCTCAGCCTGTGGTGACTTCGTGTGTCTCGTGTCTCGGGTTGTCTTTGTGTTTGGATTTTTCGTCCTTTTCTGAGTGTTTAGAGTTTACTTTTGACAGGAGACCGAAGATGACCGGAAGAAACCTCTAGCGGTCACGTGAGTCCCAGACGTAGACCTAAATTTGTGGAATTAATATTTCTACTTGTCTGTTAATTAAGTTTTTTTAGTCCCTTTTGCAGGATGAATTATTTTCTTTAGACTTGTTTCTCCGTTGTCTTAATTACATCTCTCGTACTTTTTGAAGTTTCTTTTACATTGATGATACGAGTCTCTTTATCCCCCGTTATAATATTAGATATTTCGTTCTTTTTACGTTAGTGTTTTTTCATGTAAGTCTCTTATTCAATCTTAAGGACCTTTAATTTTTATACTACTGAGTCAAAAAATTTTTTTCTAAGTTTTTTTCATGAAATGTTATTTCAGTTCTTTCAAAAGGTCCTTCGTCTTATTTTTCTGTTCACCCCCAACCCCCTCTTTCCTTTTTGTTCTTTTAATTTTCTAATTAGTTTCTCCAACTTGTAGGATTACTATTCTCAAACGTCTCTCTAGTCTCTTTTATCCTATAATAGTATCTTTTTGTACGTTCTTGTAAAGGACCTTACCTCTATGTTTTTAAGAGGGACTCAGTATTCATTTTTTTCTATATTCAGGTTCCAGGATTTGATTTCAAGAGAAGTCAGCAAATGAGCACAGGCTGAGAAACACTGGGGTACCTGGCGTCGTACGGTCCGAAGGGACAGGTAGTGGTTGAGGGTCTCGAACGAGTCTGGATACAGGTAGCTCAGTTACTACGGTAGGTTGGTAGAGTAGGACAGCAGGGGAAAAGGAGGACTGGAGTTAGAAAGGGTCGTAGTCCCAGAAAAGGTTACTCAGACGACTTCGACTTTGAGGTCATGAAACCGGTGGACTACACTTTTTGTTTGATTTCATATATAGTGACATCTTGAAATCTTGTTTTCTTATAGGATTTACGAGGAGTTAAAAAGAGAAGTTAATGGTCAACATAAAAAAATGAACGTTAAGACAATAGGGAAACTATTGTCGTCAGGAAATGAAAAATGGGAACTGAACCTTAATAATCGAGTGATTTTTTGTAAAAACTTAAAGTAAAATATTCTTAGATACTTATATATATAAAAGAGACATAGAAAATTAGATACAGGACAGTCAAAAATCTACAGAATTGAAGAGAAAAGGATACCATATAAAGGAAATTGAATACATAATACATCGAAGAGTAAAAATTATAAGGTTATCTTCAACTAAGAATCTTCGAAGAAATAATAATTAAAGATTAAATTAGTATGACACTTGTCTATTATGTGTAATTTAATATAATTTTTATACCCTGATACTTACGGTAACCTGAAGAAGCATCCTTGTATCCCTCGATTCTTTCACCTCGTTAATGGAAGTTTTAAGACTCCCTTTTATTAAATCTGTGATGGGTCTAATATTTAGTTACATCACAATCAGTGAGTCAATACAGGCTAAGAAACGCTGGGGTGCCTGACGTCGGGTGGTTCGAGGAGACAGGTAACTTAAGAGGTCCGTTCTTATGACCTCGTCCAACGGTAAAGGAAGAGGTACCCTAGAAGGGCTGGGTTCCTAGTTTGGGACCAGAGGACTTGACACCCACCTAAGAAATGGTAGACTCGGTGGTCCCTTAGTTACACTCGTGACTCTTTTCTTTACAAAATTGTACAGTTCAGAGTTTTTAAGTTAAGGACGAGTGAATGGGAAAGAGTCCTTCAATGATATCCTCTACAAGGTTAAGTCGTCCCTCCGTTTAGTTCCTTACCTTTTGGGTGACGTCCGCTCACCCCTTCCCTTGGGACTCCTACTACCACCCACCTAAAGATCGTATGTCGGTTCCTAGTCAAATCTCTCGTTACCCAGGGGCTATCTTAGTCCTCCTACCTCCGCGGTTCTCCGACGTTCTCTTTTTATCTTATATATCTCATAAACTACCCAAACTATTGCACCTTTTAATTGCGTCGAAATGTATTAAATTATCTCGACAATATCCCACACTCTTTTGTCAGTTTACTCTTCTCGTTTACGTAGTTATCACAGATGAGAAAAGGTCCGTGACAAGGTTAATAAAATGTATACACTTGATTCATTTATCTTTTTGTCCATTAATAATTGAGGTCCTTTTCGATTTTAGAAACAATTTTTTATTCTCAGTATTAACACGTAGTGATCCGAGTCGTCACCCGTCACATATATTAATATTGTTATTTCGGTAAATTCCTGAAGAGACTACCAGGTCACCCATTCTTAGGTGTACGAGACCCCGCTGGTTCGGGTGCACGGTGTCGATGACTCGGGAGTCCGACGTCGACGACTTGGGGCACTCGGATCTCGGGTCCGAGGTACCGTTCTCGTCGGTGACGTCTCTTCGGGCGTGTGGTGTCGTTTCTAATCGGAAGTGAGTGGTTTCGATCTTTTTTCGTTGTCGTCGTGACTTCTGGGTCGTGTCGGTTTCTATTTTTATTTATTTTAAAATTTCTTATTTATTTCGGTGGAGTGTATGTAAACCTAAAAAAATTACACTATACTGATAAAACTCTCTTATTTGATCTTTTCCAATTTTTTTTGGGGTGTTAAAGAGTGAATAATGGTAATCTCTTTTAGGTATTTTATAAGGGTTTTAAATGAGGACATACTGGGGTCGTCGTCGTACTGGGGTAGAAGTCAATAGATTAATGTAAACGTCATTAAAGTAAGGGTTTATTCCAGTGTAAGACTCAGAGGTCCCTGATCTTAAATTTATAATTATATAGAAACCCCTTCCCTTGTGTTAAGTTACTCCCGAAGGGGTCTTAGACGGACGTTACGTCCTAGGTGTCCTCTATGTCCACTCAACCCTTCTAGGGGACCTCCTCCTTTACCGTTGGGTGAGGTCACAAGAACGTTCCTTGTAGGGTACCTGTCTGTTCGGACCGCCCGATGTCAGGTACCCCAGTGTTTCTCCACCTGCACTGACTTCACTGAATCGTGAGTACACGTGTGTTAAGTTCCGTATTAACAGAGGGTCTTTTCCCTATTAGTAGTCTTATCACCACCCACAGAACACTCATTGTGGCTTACGATGTCTTGGTCCCTCATGCAGGATTTATGACTTCAATTCGGAGAAGGTTAGGATTGATTGGGCTGATCCTTTATTCACATAGAAGTGTATAAGTTCCCGAGACTTTTAAACAGATGGAATACCCTACATTTCTTCTTACACAACCAAAACGGTATGTAGTTGTACTTAGGCGGTGTCCGTAGGTCCTACCATCGGTACGGTGTGTCTTCCCTTGGACTTAGTGGGATTATTCCTACCAATACTAAAATAATTATTAATTTTACGAATCTCCTTGAAGGGACCATCAGGTCACCAACTCTGAAGTAGAAGGTTACGTCCCCCAGACTCAAGTTAAGGACCAGTCCCTCAAGTCTAGGGTGCAGAGTGTCGGTCCCTTGGTTTTACATTCTGTCTTCACTACAACATTGTCAGTTATTTCTGATAAATTTTACGAATTATCTTATAAACTAATCGACCTCGAGAACCCTGTTTTCTACTTCTTTTTCATACTTATATTTCCTCTAAAACGTTATTCCTTTTTTTTTTTCTTACCATTGGTCTTCGAAATGTCTTTTTCTTTCTTCTGTGTTTTCGATAGGTTCTTTCTTTTATTTTAGTATCACATAGTAGACCAAGATCTCGTTTGAAGTTTAACGGAATTATGACTTACATTTGAAATGATTTTTTAATTTGAGTATAACACTATATTTAGACAGTTCTTTTAATCGTTTATATACTTTCTTAATTTGGGATGAATTAAAATGGATATATTGTTGTTTACGATTCACACATTTCGGTTTTTTTCGTTATATTCTTTAATATAAATCTTTATACCTCTATTGATGGTTTTCTTTGTCAAGTTTCTCAATTTTTCTTACCGAGGATTCTTCGTCCTGTCTTCACCCCGTTCGTCCACTACCGACGAGAAAAGTAATGTTTTTACAAAATAAGATAAATTAAAAATTTCGGGACACAGGATAAGTTTAATGATCTTTCCCAGGTCCGGTAAGTGTCTGTTGATGTGTTAGTCATTCATATCAGTCATGACCCTAAACCCCTTATGAAAGAACGAATTCAGACTGAGAAGAGTTATATGGAACGACGGGTCCTATTATCTGAGACACTGAATGGGAGTCCTGTGTCTCCACTTATTTTGACACGGACGGGATTTCACGGAGGGTCAGACTTACCCTCCTACCTTTGTTCTATAATTTTTCACTGCGTACACACGTACGAGTCAGTACAGGCTGAGAAACACTGGGATACCTCACATCGGACGGTCCGAGGAGACAGGTACCCTAAAAGGTTCGTTTTTATGACCTCACCCAACGGTAAAGGAAGAGGTCCCCTAGAAGGGTTGGATCCTTAGTTTGGACGTAGAGTGTTGAGGACGTAACGGCCGTCTAAAAAATGGTGACTCGGTGACCCCTTCGGGTTTTCACTACGTTCTTTCTGGTTTACTCTCTACACATGTTTCGTGATCTTAAACTATTCCTTTCTTGGAACTTATACCGAAACTTCCGACGTACTAGAATGGTCCTGGATAACAGGTCCCACCCACCCGTCTAGACGTTTTGGTTCTTTTATTTAAGGTCAGAGGATTCTAATAAATGGGGGTTTTCTAGGAAACCTCTAACCATGTCCATTAAGACGTCAAAGTCGAAGAACCATTTATCTTTCTACTTATCAGGTATCGGACCTCGTGTCACCTTAGACTCCACATTCGATATCGGATCTGAATTGTCACGGGACTCTAAAGGGCATAACCTACACTTCTGTGTGACCATTACTTGTACAGTACTTTGTCTACCTCCACTCAAAAGACTCGGTCCGACGAGGGTGCGACCCGACCTCCTCCTGTCCAGACGAAAGGGCCCTCATTCAATCGTTCTTCTTCCCTACCTCGGTGTTTGGGTGCCGTGTATTTAAGTCTTCCCGTTCGTTTCCGACCGTCTTACTACCTATTAAGAGACGTAAGTCCCACGTATAAGACTTCGGTTTTTCGTTGGTAATACCATCTCCCCTTTTTTTTTTTTCCACCGCCCCCCGCCTCCCCTCCTCCCTCTTATACTTTGAGACCCCTTCTTACACTTGTTTATCTTTGTCCAGTTACTTTCTCATAACTATATTAGGTCATCTGGTTCTTGATTCTACCGTTTATCTAAATAGGGTAGGGTTTCAAATGGTTCACCAGACGAAACGGACCTTGTTTCCGAACTCTTCCTAAAATTTCCACCTTTCTCTAGACACTACCTAGTCGCTATGGACATCGACCGTCGTTTCCTCCTTCTCTACCGGGTAACGAAATATAAGGGGTAGGACCAAAATTTCTAAGAGTCGTCTACCTAAGTGAGGAAAGGTCCCTAGTCGTAAGATTTCAGAATCCTTCACACTTACAATTCTGTGTCCTTTGTTTCCTGAGAACTTAAAGAAAAGTGTTCCGGTACCACACAATGGAAGTGTTTTACTTCTTGAGATTACGTTCACTCTCAAAAGTAAATTTTTGTTTTGATTCCTTGGAGTAACAATGGTAAGGCCGATTAAAGGGAGGTCAGAAAAGTTTAAATAAATAAAAATTAACCTCCTATTAATGTTATAACGTAACCAAAGACGGTATGTAGTTGTACTTAGTCAGTATCCGTATGTATACAGGGGAGGGAGAACTTGGAGGGGGGAGTGAGGTAAGTCAAAATGTATATACTTATGTGAGTTTGTACCCTAATGAAAACTACTCTTTCAACATCTCGTGTCCCACAAACAAAGTATCAAACCTAAATCATTCAGAGTGAGGTGAACTCCTAAAAAGAAAATAAACATAGGGTAGTTTAAGTATTTCTGGATGACTTCGATTTCGAAATACAACTGTCCTGGTTAGATAATTTTCACGGGTGCTCCTCTGACTTGACGGGAGATTGAGTCTTGAAACCCGGTTAATTTGTGAAGAAATATCTGTTTTACCTATGAAAGGTTGGTTTCAAGGGACTCTTTATTCGAGACCTTGGTTGTGAAGGGATATGGAGGGGGAGGTCTCGTGTGTGTGTGTGTGTGTGTGTGTGTGTGTGTGTGTGTGTGACGTTTGACAATGTTTGACTGTTTAGTAATTTTAGTCAAATACCAATTAACCCTCTAAACTATTAAATGATTTTAATAGGAAGTCGTTTGACTAGTTGATAGTTCGACCCAACGTCACTTACCTAAAAAGTAGCTCAACTTGATCTTATGGGAAAGTTGTAAAACCTTAAATCCCACCTACACTGGTAAAACGTCTTCCTCGGTCCTCCGAAGATTTGTGGATTTGAGAACAGGGTAATCTTTACTTTTCGATTTCTTCGGACAACCGAACTTTACCCTACCAGGGTCGGTTGTAGAAGACTACCCATTCCTGTGACTCCTGGGGGTTTTTCTGTGAGTGAGACCCCTAATCTCGTCTCTTCTGACCTGAATCACAGAACTGAACCACCGAGTCAACCATTTCTTAGACGGACGTTACTTCCTCTGTACCCAAGTTGGGGACCCAGTCCTTCTAGGGGACCTCTTCCCGTACCGTTGGGTGGGGTCATAAGAACGGACCTCTTAAGGTACCTGTCTCCTCGGACCGTCCGATGTCAGGAACCCCAGTGTTTCTCAGGCTGTACTGACTCTCTGAGTGTGTGTGTGTCACAGGACGCGTCTCGGGTCTCTCCCCTCTACCCTCAGTCCCGACTAAGACCCCTGGAACTATTCCTCGATACCTGAAAGACTCTTCATACCTCCTAGAGTACGAATTATATAAACGGTTTTATTCCTTTACACAGACGTGGGGTCGACCACTGTGTTCGGTTTGAGAAGGGTACTTCTTACCTCGGATGTACTTCCCAACAGGACGTCCTGTACGACACTCACTATCTACTTGTCTATTGTCTACGAGTAACCCACAGATGACAAAACGAAACCTTTGTGTTTATCTTTACTATTGAGTGGGGGGTGTGAAACACAAATAACTTCTCTCTTCTACTCTGTCCACTTTATTTCTTATGTTACTCTAGGAACCATAAGTCCTTTTTTACTGAACCGTCGTCTTACTATTATGGGGACGACTATGGACAGTTTCAAATAAATCGGGAAACATTTGTCGGAAGTGTTAACAGTAGTGTAGATAAACGTGACATGGGTGGACGGGATACTAAATGAATTATATATGAAACTTTTCACTTTTTGTAATCAACGAGTCAGCACAGACTGAGAAACATTGGGGTACCTCACATCGGACGGTCCGAGGAGACAGGTACCTTAAGAGGTCCGTTCTTATGGTCTCGCCCAACGGTAAGGAAAGAGGTTATTGACTCTATATAGTAAACATAGAGAAACGAAGTTTAAGTAAAGGTTACCTTTTAACGGATTTAACCAGTTATCTTAGTTAAATCAATAATGTACAAAAAAGTAGGTTACTATAGTTAAATGAATCTTTAAGACTCCCCTTTCTTTTCCGTTTACTACAGACCTTACTATTCGACCGTTACTCTTTCATGTCAATCTCTACCATATAGATTAGTATATGGATATCTGTTCATGACAGACATTCTTTCGAAATTTTCTATACAAAATGACAACAATAGTAAAGAAAGAAAAAGAAGAGAATTGTACATAAAATTAACTGAGTGAAAAAAAAAGGTAAATGTTAGAAGAATATTTTCTTTAAGATATGATGCCCAAATGATAAAAAGATTATGTAATTTACATTTTACAGGTAAATACATCGTGGCTTTTAGTAGAGTGAGGTACTATCGACCGACCCGTCCCTAGGGGTTCACGGAACGTCGGTAAAGACAGGGTCAATCCTGTCTCCATTTCCCCCACGTCTCCCCTACGTCCTCAAAAAAGAGTTCGAGACTGGTGGGACGAGGCCGCGGGGGAGGTCTCAGACAGTCGTGTGCGGTTGTGTCTCGATCAAGGGACACTACCCAGGACACTACCCAACCGGGTCTTGGTGGTGGGTTCTCGTCTTCCCAACCAGAGCGGGGAGGTCACCGAAGCATCTGTGAAGGAGGGACAACGAGTCTTGAGTGGAGACCCCTTCTGTTACTAGACTCCTCTACTTCGGTCTTCAGGAGACACAGGGTCGACCTGTCCCTTCCTCGTCTCTCCCCTGGGGTGCTAGGAAACTCCAGAAAGGGGTGCGGTACGAAGCAGTGTGAGTCTACGGTAGTATCCACATCCTGTAGTATGACCCGTTATAATCACCGTCGGAGACCCCACCTAACATCCCAAGAAGTAAACCCAAGAGGGTCTTGGTTCTGGCCCGAAGGGACCACCGAGTCACCATTTCTTAGACGGACGGTTACGTCCTCTGAGTCCTCCACACCCAAGGTAGGGACCCAGTCCTTATAGGTGACCTCCTCCTTTACCGTTGGGTGAGGTCATACGAACGGACCCTTTAGGGTACCTGTCCCCTCGGACCACCCCATGTCAGGTACCCCGGTGTTTCTCAGTCTGTGATGAATCACTGATTGCTCGTTGTCTCGGTTCTGCCCTTCGTTCCTAAAGTCTACTGTTTCACGTGTGAACCGGTCTCGGAGTGTCGAGTAGATCCGACCAGACCTTTGATACACAAAGGTGCGGGAGTACGACGCACCGACAAAGGATCTCAAGGGTCTCGTATAAAGAGTATTATTGAAACGTTTGGTAATGTCCTCCCTGTTTGCACTCAAGATAAGTCGACGAATATGAAATGACACTTCACCGAAACTTAGGTAGAACTTCTAGTGATAACGGTATGTCCATATACGTGTCCATATATCGTCCCGACCTTCTCCTCCCTCGTCCTCCACCCCTCCTCCTCTCTCTTGGTTCCTTTTCCCGTGTTCCTTCCACAGTTGTGTGTCCCTGAGAGACTTCCCCTGACCCCAACTCTGGTGGATGGCGGAGGTGGGAAGAAAGAGACTACAGGTTTTTTTGTGTATAACTGGTAAATGTCACACGATTTGGGACACGCTTCCCGGGTTGGCACACCATCCTCTATTCCCCTTTTAAATTCAAGTCTTATAGAGTCTGAGTTCGTCAACTATTTCTGTTCGTAATACTTAATCGTTTAAGTGGTTAAAAGATGTTGTCGAGTTCTTGAAAGTATTTGTTCTTTCTAATTCGACTGGTTCAGGGTACGAGAGTATGATTCCCAGGACTCCATATAAAGATCTTCCTTAGGGCAAAGGACGGTCATGCACTTGTGTTCGTAAAGTATCGAGGCCAGACTTCGATTTCCCAGAAAAAAAAGGGGATATATATATGAAATTTTCTTTATTGTCTAGTAAAAGGTGACCACGTGTCTGTAGACTTCTTTCCTTTTTCAGTCCTTCTGTAAGAATTGACCTCTGTTTTCGTTCACCAGGATAGGGGGTGGGGGTAGTAAAGGGGTATAAAAGAAAAAGAACGAAATGAAGTGGACCTTTACCTTGTCCTTTTCGAGAAAAGAAAAAAAATTTGGTAGAACGGAGATTTTTACAGTAGAGGGAGTAAAGTAAAAAGAGGGTTGAGGGAAAATCAAGTGGTGGACCGATAGTCCTCTTTTTTACCTCTAAACAACCTCCTAAAACCTTTTCGTCGCCATGTCACCCACTTACTACTCGTCGAGACCTGTTCCTCGGTGAGGTCGGTCCGAGACGGGAAGTCTGACACGTTCACTGAGTCAAAAGTCCGGGAGTGAAAAGAGTAGATATTTTACTACTTTACTTAGAAGTGGAAGTCTCAGACCGTTTAGAGGGAATAGGTTGGAGAAGACGTACGGAACAAACGTTAACACTTGTGTCTTGGTGAATGTCCCGAAGGTGCTTTTCCACAACTTACTTTTCGTTCGTACAGTTCGTACAGAAACTTGTACATTATCCTTCCAGACTACGGTTTTCCTCTCTAAATTTTCCGAGTCCTTCATCACTTCACGTCTGTCACTGACTGGTGACACACTCAGACTTGTTTCAACCGGCGTCAATCGGACCGTATTGATCACTACCAAAGTGCCGATAACAATAAAGAGGGGAAGAGGCTTTTATTCGAATTTAAACTAACTATAAATATTTGTGTTGGTGAGACTTCGCACATTTCAAGTAATCCAGTACCCTACCAAAGTGAAAACCGTAGACCCCGAGGAACCCTAGGTGCCTACCTCCTCCGATGACTCAGTTGACAAGTCTCGTCTGTTGGAAACGATTAGTCCCACCTCCGACCCTCGTCCACTCTCCCCTCTTTTGGATTTTATTCGTGTCTCCGGACTATAATCAAAAATTCTGTCCTGTCTCTTTGCGGTCCCGTACTGGATTAAACTGGGAACATCCCTCTCTTTCTTCCCTATAACTCTTCCCTGAGTACCCAAGACCAGAGTCTGGTCGAACCCACGTTTAGGACAGGACGACTGATCGTTTAACACACTGGGACTGATTACGTAAGTTGAAAGGTGAGACCAGGAGTTGCAAGAGTAGACAAGTAACCCCTACTACTATAAGTGTAGTAATAATAAGAATACCATTGTTTTCACGAATTTGGTGTCATTCAGTGGTTAAAGGAAAAAACTGCCAATGGTACCTTCCTTCTTCACAGGAGTAAGGTCTCGTCTGTGACGGTCCCGACCCCTGAGTCTCCACGGTCTCGTCTACAAATTCTTCAGTTCAGAGGGTGGGATCTCTGGGGAGGGGTCGGTCCGGGTCGATCTTTAAGATATACGGATCCCTGAGGTGACGTTGTGACAGTCACAAGAAGTGATCGATTCGGCACAGACTGAGAAACACTGGGGTGCCTGACGTCGTGTGGTCCGAAGGGACAAGAAGTGATAGAGGGTCTCGAAGGAGTATGAGGACAGGTGACTCAGCCACTACGGTAGGTTGGTAGAGTAGGAGACAGCAGAAAACCGAAGGAGACAGAGGAAAATGGTAGTCAGGAAGGCTCGTAGTCCCAGAAAAGGGTGTTCAGCCGAGAAGCGTACTCCACCGGTTTCATAGTCTCGACGGTGAGGTCGTAATCAGGAAGGTTACTCATAAGTCCCAACTAAAGGTGACATTGTACGTGAGTGGGCTAAGTTTGTGAGTTGCAACAATCCTGGGTAATCCCGACGAACTGTCTTTAGGAGGGTAATAAGGGGCATTTTACAGTGGGTGGACAACCGTTCGTCCGGAAGTCAGGGGTGGACGGAAACTTCCTCGGTCCTTGGTCCACAGTCTTAGATGTCTACGAGGGAGAAACCCACTCAACTAACAAAAAAAGAAACAACTTAATCTCCGTTAACCTAAGAAGGTCCATCGTCTTTCTTATCTACCTCCCACTTCCACTTTAGTATTTCCTCCTTCTCTACCATCCATTTCTCTTGTCCTCCTTCCTGGGAGTGCTGCTTATTACTATTTAGTAACAATATAATTATCCATTAAAGACCCGGTACAAGACACGATCCGTGGACTTTGAGTGTGTGAAGCTTGTCTCGAAGGTGGGTACTAATTCTTACTGGAAACCACCAAAGGATTCGTTAGTCCTAAGTCGTCGGATTACTGGACCCAGTGCCGGGGAACGAGAAGTCACCGGTGGGGTAGAACCCGTGAGCCTGGGAGATAGAGATGTGACACCTGGGTGTACTGGGACACGTCAAGGGTTCATCATGGTGGGGAGAGGTCTGTCGGAATCCCACCGGGGACGAGAGACAATTGTCATTGAAAGTAGGAGTTGGGAGACGGACCAGGGTACAAAGACGACGACGACGATTCAACGAAGTCAGTCCAGACTGAGACACGTTGGGGTATCTGTCGTCGGGTGGTCCGAGGGGGTAGGGACCCTAAGAGGTCCGTTCTTATGACCTCACCCAACGGTAAAGGAAGAGGATACGTACTTTCACTTTTCAGTTTCACTTCAGCGAGTCAGCATAGGTTGAGGATCGTTGGGGTACCTGACGTCGGATGGTCCGAGGAGACAGGTACCCTAAAAGGTCCGTTCTCATGACCTCACCCAACGGTAACGGAAGAGGTGGACCAGGATATGGATATGGATTTTGGATTTCCGTTAGTCAGGACTTATACGTAACCTTTCTGACTACGACTTCGACTTTGAGGTTATGAAACCGGTGGACTACGGTTCTTGACTGAGTAACCTTTTCTATGACTACTACCCTTTCTAACTTCCGTCCTCCTCTTCCCCTACTGTCTCCTACTCTACCAACCTACCGTAGTGGATGAGGTACCTGTACTCAAACCCGTTCGAGACCCTCAACCACTACTTGTCCTTCGGACCGCACGACGTCAGGTACCGCAGCGTTTCTAAGTCTGTGCTGACTCGCTGACTTGACTTGACTTGACTATGTGTTGTGCTACAGAAATGGTCCGGTCATAGGAGGACTAAAAGTCAAGAGAGAGCCTTGTGGTGAAGGAGGTCCTTCGGAAGGTAATGTGGGGTACTATCTAGACACGAGACGGGGAGTGACCTACACAGAGTGACAACTCAACTAGAGGTGAGAGTAAACTGAGGTAGTCGTCTGTTACTCGAGAAACTCCAGACCGACAACGTACCCCAAACAGAATCACACCCAAGGGACGTTTGTCGGACTCTGGTTCAGAGTCCACGTCCGTCACACAAAGCCTCTACTAAGACCCTTCCTCTTCGTGCCCTAGTCTCTCCTACCCGATTTCTAACCCTTTTCGGTCATGGTCATGACCCCACGTAAAGTTCCAGCAACGACACCCTTGCCTCCGAGAGGACCTACCCAAGTCCTGAAAAAGGTCTAGGTAGGGAGACTTCCTACCCCCTCCCTCAAAATGGCTGGACAAAAAAGGAGGTGACTACGGGACTATTTCAGTAGAAAGAGTCGTGGAGGGATATCGAGGGTTCGAAAGTTGGGAACCCGACTCGCACCCGTCGAAAGGACTTGCGTCAGCATCGGACGGTGAGTGTGAGAGCCACACCTTAGAAGAGAGTAGAGAAATCTACCCCGGACAAAACAGAGGAGACTGAAGGTCGAATGCGAGGGAGGTCCTCTCTCGAGAAGGGGCGGAAAAAGTAGGTCGAGGACGGGTTGTGGGAGACTTCGAGATGGAAGAGGTTCTTCGTAAGGGTCTAGGGAACCGGGTTATATCAAGAGTTCGAACCGACGTTTGGTCTTAGAGGACCCTTTGAAATTTTTTTGTCATGACTGAACCCCGTCCCCCACCAGGGTCGTGGTCCCTATAACCTCATTAACTAGATCCTCCTTAGGACCTGTCGCCATAAAAAATTTTCGAGGAGTCCACTAAAATTATACGTCGGACCCGACTATTGTTAAACGGGCGGAGACAAAATTAACGTGCAGGAGACCTAAAGGTACACGTAACGTAGGACGGTATGACTAGCAAGACAGAACATTAGAAGACAAATAAGGAGACTGAAGAGGGAGGAGGGTCCCGAGTAGTTCCCGACGTGAGAGTAGAGAAAGGGGGATTTGGGGCACGAGTCGAGTGTTGTCTGCACAACTCCGACGGCAAAGGGTTCGGCCCATCGAAGAGAGGAGAGGGGTGGGGAGGGCTACGGAGTAAAAGGTCGGGGGGACTTTACGTCGGGCACGAAGTCCCGACGTTCCGCGGACCGAGAGAGTCGACGTAGAAAGAGGCTGCAAAGACGAAGATAGAAACAAGAGTGTCCGCGACTGTGAGGTCGAGAGGTCGCGGGTGTTAGTAGTCACAACTGTCGGCGACGAAACGGATTTTCGTGAAGTCACCTCACGACCCTTTAGGGACCTTTAACGAGGGACCCTGGGTGGAGGGGTGGGGGTCCGAAGGACGGGACACCTCCTCCTTTCCGGAGATCCCTCCTCGGCGACGGCGGGGAGGAGACTCGTCCTTGGGATGTCTAGAGTCTCGACGTCCAGCGAACGAGGTTTCTTGCAAGTTTAGAGACTCAGGCAGAGTAAGGATCAGTGACAGTGAAAACAAAGGCGTAAGCTAAATTAGAAGCCCCGTTCCTGACAGTAGGGGTGAGATGTCTAAGTAGTCCCAGTCGGCCTCTGGGAGGACAGAGTCGGGTCGAAGAAGGATCGCAACACCGGAATCCCAGGGAATGGAGGTCCCAATCTTATACGTGTCGTTTCTCAAAGGTAGTGACAGTGGTGTTCGATTTGTACCCCGGGCCCCACCTCCACTACACCGAGGTGTCACACTCACACACAGAAGACACACGAGTCAGCACAGACTGACACGCTGGGGTACCTGACATCGGACGGTCCGAGGAGGCAGGTACCTTAAAAGGTCCGTGTTTATGACCTCACCCAATGGTGAAGGAGGAGGTCCCTTAGCGGAGCTGGGTCCCTAACTTGGTCACAGAGACCACAGAGGACGTAACCGTCCGCCATAAAAAAAAAAAAATGGTGACTCGGTGGACTCTTCAGGACTTCGTTACACCATGTCTACACATTCTGTCGAGAGGTCCCGACCCTCCCTTCTTCCCCTTGGTACACTCCTCTCTTCCTCGTCTTTGACAGGTGAGCGACAGGAACACTAGGTCGGAACCCCCGTGGTTCCTGTACCGTCCACAGATTATGAGTGGGGAAAGGAGGACCTCGAGAAAGCCCTTTTTACACGAGGGACCCCCGGGGACCGACGTCAGGGGATTGGACCGACTACAGTGGAGACCAAACACCGAGTAACAGGGGAATCGGGACTGAAGGTCGACTGGTCCTGTGAGGGCTCGGGTGCCGGTCTGTGAGTACCAAACGCAGGACGGACGCACGAGGAGTACCGAGAGTAGGGTGAGGGGGCCCGGTGAGGACGTGAGGGTCTATGGGTTCCGGTACGAGAGGTTTACCACGAGAGGTTTACCTTCGGGTGGGGGGGAGTGACCAGGGCGACTCGGGTCGTCTTCCCGTGTCCTACGGGGTCACCGACCGTGGGAGGAAGACTTCTCTCAGACGGAGACAGGGAAGGTAGCTGGAGGGACGTTCAGATGAGATGGGAGGGTCCCTCACTGCCCGGTCCCGGAAATCTGACTACACCCCCGACAAGGAACCGCCAAGAAGTAACAAGAACCAAAAAATTTAGACACCGGATTTGTAGTAAACAAGAGTTAAAACCTCTACGTCGGTTTCAAGTCCATTGTTCTTTTTACGGTAAATTCAAGGGTAACCGACTCGGTACTAAAAATAACAAGACTCGTGTCACTTAGGGGGGTGAGCTTAACACCCTGGGAGTCGCGGACAGGAAAGACACTCGAGACGGGGTCAGCTCGGACCAGACACGACACCTCCCGACCGGACACGAGCGTCCGTTGGTCTTGTGGAGACAAGTCACTTGTTTCCCTACTCGTAGAATTTATTACGACAAGTGACTCGTTAGTCCATGGTCCAGAGTGAATGTACCTTCCGCACCGGATGTCCCCGTCATCTCATACTTTTATTTACCTATAATGTGATATAGGTTTTCACTATACATTGTTATTATCTGTGTTAACAAATTGTCCTTTTGTAGTTAACTGGATCAGGTGGACGAGGTCAAATGTATGACTACATAAGTCAGAAGTGCTACTTACTCTCCCAGTGGTACAAGGGTAGAATGTCTACTTCTTTCACTCCGTGTGGCCCGACGTCACACTCGATTCCCAAGATCTGTAATATTTTTGGTTCTGAATTCCAAAGATTCTCTTCAAGTCTATACCCGCTCTACCGGAGAGAACTTTTACACGTCATACCAAAAGGACCTTCTCCACGATACTGTGCACTCGGAATTTCTCACACTGAGGGTAACCACCTGCACCCTTTCTTTCTGCCCGGTCCACCTGGTCGCTTTTCGGTCCACAGGACGATAGCTTCCTTCCTGTCGTCTACCGTGTACGAGGTCTTGGTCGGTCCTTAAGACATGACTGGTCTACACTCCCCATATACCAGATTTTCCCTAAACCTCGAACCACAGGAATACGTTCGTCGGTGATTGCTACGCCTCACTGGTCTGGTCTCCAATTAGACTGTCCCACGCAGAGGACTTGACTGTCACTGACCTGTTCCGTTTGAGTCCCGGTCGAGTGACTTATCGTTCTCAACTTTCTTTTAGTGACAATATTGACGTGAGACGTCTTGTCTGGTTCTTTTGTCTACAGTGACACTATTGACGTGGAACGTGTAACCTGGTTCGAGAGACTCTCTTGTGTGCCCATTATGGGTTAACGGAGAGGGTCTTTTGTAGTGGACCAGTGCGCATCGTCCTCCAAGTAAGACTTGTTGACTCACTTATCCCCTTACTTGTTTGGTCCTTCACTGGAGAAGGAAGGGTCTCACGTTTGAAGTCGAGTCGTGACGACCTCCCTACTTCCTCCCGACTCTCAGGAACAGTCTCTTCGTACCTACCTACCTTTCTACGAACCAACACGCGTCTTCACCCCTCTTCTCTTCATGAACTCACACTCGAGAGAAGAGAGAGTCATTTACAGTAAATTAGTGAGTCAGTAGGGGGTTAACACGGGCTGAATAACGGTGGGTACCTGACATCGGACGGTCCGAGGAGACCGGTACCCTAAAAGGTCCGTTCTTATGACCTCATGTTCATCAGTAAAGGGAGAGGCCCCGTAGAAGGGTTGGGTCCCTACCTTGGACGGAGAGGACGTAACGTCCGCCTAAGAAATGGGGACTCGGTGGTCCCTTCGGGGAGACCCGGTATCAAAGGGGTAGATAGGTCGACAACCATCGTCTTCCTAACGTGGTCTACTGGAGGTCCAAGGGAGAACCAAGACGATAAGACCCTAAACTTCTCTTGGGTTACGGGACGAGAGGTGGGGACGACGATGTAAAACTACGAGTCACCCCGTCCTTCTCACTTCTGAGGTACCGTCGGTCGTGGGGTGTCCAGTCGTGGACAGGGGTTTCCGTCGGTCCGGACCAATAAGACCCGGCCGAAGTGCCGGGGTCGGAGGGAGGGAAGAGGACAGGGTCCGAAAACACTTTCGGGGATTTCTCGGGCACGAGAATGCATAAAATCTTTAGAGTAGATTATCCCCGAGTACCTCATATTTAATTGGGGCTCCTCGTCTTGACGTAATTAGGGACGCCACTAATACGTAATCGGTTTCTGTAAAGAAACGGATAAAATTCGTCGACTTGGGTCTGACAGACCCCACGAAAAGACGAAACAGAAACAACGGTCGGTAAGTAAGTAAATCTTGTAGAGTGAAATATTATGTAGGGGAAGTGAGGAGTGGGTGGGTGGGTGGGAAGGGTCGACACCCCCAGCTCCTCCGGTGTCACGTCACCGTCGGGCGTGGGGGGGTGGGGGGCGGGTGGAGTCCGGTCAGACAGAGGCAGGTGTACTGGAACCAGTTCTATGAAGTGAAGGGACCCAAGACCGACGAACTGAAATGGGTCACTGTTATTCCCATTGGAAGGTCCTACAAAGACTCAACTTCTTAAGTGTAAACCCTGAACGGACCACCAAGTCACCAATTCTTAGGTGGAAGGTCACGTCCCCGGTCACCAAACTAGGGACCAGGTCCTTCCAAGGTGCACGACGCCCCGCCGATTCGGGTGCACGGTGTCGATACTTCGGACGCACGGGAGCTCGGGCACGAGGTGTTGCTCTCTTCGGTGGTGTTGTTCTTTGGAAGTGCTCCGCTGACCTCTCATCGGGGGTGAACGGTTTCGATCTCTCTCGTACGTGCGTCGTCGCTTCCGGGTCGTGTCGGTTGTTCGTTTGTTCACTTTATTGCTTAGGTGTAAGCATCTCGAGACGTCCGTGCCATCCGGGAGTGGGGAGAATCAGGAGAGGGGAGGGAAAGTAGTAGTGGAACGGACACAATTATACTGGTCTCGACTCCCACCGACCAATTCTTTTAGCGCACCTTACTCTTTCTAGGTTTTTTTCAAAGTCGAAGTCCAAGTACGAGGCCCCGACTTTTATCTGGATTAATCATAAGACTTCCGTAATTACTCCAGAAGTTTTAGTTCACGTCGTTCTTAAAATGACAGGTAAGTGGTCTCCACACATCATGGAGCGACCCCTGAAAGACCCTTTCTTTGGTTCCACACTGATGTGTGTGACGGACGACGGCGAAGCTCGAACTCAGTAGGACCAAAGGTTCAATCTTTAAAAGTAACTTCTGACCAGAGCGTTCGTCCGTCCTGGAAAGAGGACTCTTCAAGTCTTTGTGACGCCTTGAAGACCCCTGTCGTAGAATACTCCTTACCCGAGTGGACCCGGGGGCCAGGGACCCCCTCACCTAGGGTAAAGGGTGCCGTTGGAGTCTCGCGGTCCCCGTGTTTCTGTGGTAAAACACCGGACCGGGGGGAGGGAGTCGTGGACTGTGTTGGCGTTGAGTGTGAGTGTCGGGAGACGACGAGTGGTGTCGGAGAAACGTCTAAAAATAGAAGACACCTTTAACGTTGTCAAGACTTCCCGCCCGACTTGTTCTCCTTGTAGCACGGACGACCTGTTAACTTCTGTCTTAATCCTGTCTGGGGGGACTTTAGTGTTTTCGTCTCCGTTGAGGGACGTGGTGGAGGCTGTCATTGCCAGTGCACGCCAGAACCTAACAGGAGGTGGATGTAGTAGTGAAAGTACTATGACCCTCGGGGAACTTCTGCAGGTAGAAACCACGATACGAAAAAAGAAAATTCCAGAAATTTAATTTAATTTTTTTTAAAAAAACCGGCACGACCCAGAAACGACGACGCACACCCGAAAGAGATCGACGTCGTTTGTCCCCGAAGAGAACAACGTCTCGTGTCCGAGGTCTTACGCACCCGAAGTCATCGACACCGAGTGTCCGAGATCTCGTGTCCGAGTCTTCAACACCGCCCGTCCGAATTGTCAAAGAGCGGATCTGGTCCCTAGCTTGGACACAGGGGACGTAACCGTCCGTCTAAGAATGGATGACATGGAAGTCTCTCTAGGACCACGTTGCAAATGGCTCTTCTGAGAATTCATAGTTACGTACGAATTTGGTCACCTATCTCGACTTTCTAATAATAGTGTTAATTTTAAACAAATGGGTTACTATGTGAGGAAAGTAAAATTTGGTGTATAGAGACACTCTATAAAAAAGATCCTTCTGTCCTAATTTTAGTTTATATCTTGGTCTTAAACCCCAAAAAAAATTATCATAGAAAAAGAAATAAAAGTAATTATGATATTTTATTTGGTTCGATCTATCTCGGTCTTAAAACTCAACAATATATTCTTTCATGAGTTTGTAAAAAAACTTTCATTATTTCGTATAAATATTGTGACGAGAATAATTTGTATAACGACATGATGGTTTTTTTTTTTTCTTTCTTTCTTTCTTTAATATATGTGGACTACACTTCTCGGTTGAGTAACCTTTTCTGGACCACGACCCTTTCTGACTTCCGTCCTCCTCTTCCCCCGCTGTCTCCTACTCTACCACCTACCGTAGTGACTGAGCTACCTGTACTCAAACTCGTTCGAGGTCAAGTCGGATCGCACCCAGGAACTAGACCAGGGAGCCCTCGTGTTAACGGGGTCAATTTGTCGAGACCAACTTGAATGTCGTCCATGGTCCTATATATCTACTCGTCCTGTTACCGAGGGGGTCCTGGGAACCAGATCCCTGTGTCTGCACTCCTGGTGGTAGATAGTCCGTCCAAACACTCGCTCCTCCCGTCGACCGTGACCCGCTAGAGGAATAGTCTGTGTCTCGAAACGGACCTGGTGTCCCCTGCCGCCCAGTCCTCGTGTCAATCCTCACTGGTGCCAGAGTCACTCTGTCGTGACTCGGTCCGTCAGGACCACGTTTACATGCCGCCCCTGGCCGATCTATCTCTACGACTCCGTCTCACCTGTCCTGACTCCCCGCTGTCCGACCTCCTACGACCTCTGGTCGACTTGCCCCGGACTGGTCCCGGCTCCTCGTCTCTCTCCCCGGCTCCGACATTGACGTGTCACAGGGACCCCGGAGCGGTCACGGCATCTGGCCTCTGTGAGGTCCAGGGCGAGATGGCACGGTCGGCTCTGAGTCTTCGGGTCCGTGGACGTCTTCGAAAGGGGGAGTGAGAAGGCGAGGAAGAGAGGGGAGGGAACGAGGTGTTCGGAGAGATTTTTCCTCCCTTCTCCTTCGGGTTCAAGAAGAACCGAGGGTACCCCGACTGCGGACCCCGCGGGGGACGAGAGGCAGGAGGGTGGTCCTCCAAGTGTCTCGGAGGAGGTCGACTTCCCACACCCCCGGGGGCTCGCCCTGAGACACTGAGTGTGACTTATCTATTACTCGAGACCACTGTTCGCTGGGTCGCAGTCGCCCTCTTCTCGGTGGAGAGGGTCCCGTTCCCGAACCCGGGCGTCCCGAGTAGGCACCCTCCCTCCGACTCGCTCTCACTGTCTAGGGCCCGGAGTCGGAGAGTAGTGTGGGGACAGGGTGGTGGGGGCGGTCCCTTCAGAACGAGAAAATTTACACGTAAAACGTCAATTCTGTCAATTTCGTCCTCCCAGGGGGCGGGGGCCTCCGAACTTTGACCTCCGAGGTAGAAACTGAACCCGACAGAGTGAAATGGAACTTCGAGTTCGCGATCGGGATAGAGGTGTGTATGTAGTTTTATACAAAAGAGACGGGTGAACTAGTGACTAGGAAAATCGAGTCAGTTGGGTAAGTATGGCGTCTCGGACAGACTGGTGATTTTCAGTCGGTACTTATTGGCGTACTCAAGGTCAGTAATGTCGTCTTCACTCACCGTATATGAGATTTTCGTCACGGGAACATCGACACACCAAATTTTACGGTGTAACACCCTTAAGGGACCGTCAGGTCACCAATTCTGAGACGTAAGGTTACATCCACCACGTCTAAGGGTCCGGATCTACCCCTCGATTCTAGAGTGTACGGAACACCGGTTTTTTTTTTGTTTTGTTTTGTCTTCATAACAACATTGTTTAAGTTACTTCTAAAATTTCTACCAGACGTAATAATTTTTTATAGAAGATTTTTATGGTACGACAATTCTGACACTACAACCATACTGGGACCACTACTTTTCTACTACCTGATTCATTCTCTTCTCGTTCTGGGACTACGTCTTCTCTCTTACGTCGGTGCTCTGTCGTGGGCAAAATGGACGGGACTTTATAGGGAAACAGTTATTACTCCAGACCCGGGACCGTCCCTCCGCACCACGAACGTTCGACCTACGTGTTCCCGAGTCGTTACCTCGATGGACGTCCTCTCTTTGGCCTTCCTCTGTCACGACTTCGAGATACGGCTGTCTTGTCCCGGTCAATGGTAGGGGGTTCAGGTTTCTCCGTTTCTCCCCCTCTTCAATGGTCTTAGGGTTCTCATCGACGGACCTCTCCCAGAGGGTTGTCCCGGACTCCAAGAGTCATTCTCACGTTTCGACTATTCCTCTTACCCACGGGTCAAGTGGTTGGAGGGAGGGAGGTGCGATGGACCTGAGGGATGACCGGTTTGAGTTGGTCTGTAGGTTTCCGTCCCCTCGGATGATTTCCTCAAGTACGTCAGTGGGAGGTCGAGAAGGGTCTTACGAACCACAGACTTGGAGTGACACATCGTCAACGTCTGTCTGCTTCGCCCATTCCTTACCTACCTCCCGTACCTCTTCCCGTCACTCAGGAATGGGGATATGAGGTCGGTCCAGGAATCCCTACTCCTTTATTACAGTCGGAGAGGTCACCTCTGAAGCACCTCCGGAAGGGTCGTAGGTCGAAGGGGTAGGAGAAAATACTGTTAAGGTTCCTTCGACTGAGGTCGAGGTCCACACCTCCTTCTATGGTCGATCCGATTTGGTTAGTCTTATGGGGAAGGGGTGACCTTTGTTCGTAAACTGAATTCAGGTCAAACTGAGGTATTGAAAAGGAACGTTATGACCCTTTGCTGTTAGAACGAAAGGACGACCAACATTTGTTCCTTCTGACCTTCGGGATTCTACAGCCCCGTCGGTGACCCCAGTACGCCTCTCAGTCGTATTCCTACCTCGTCTGTGGTAGTTTCCGTCCTACCTCTCTGTTTCACTTTGGTTCGTGAACCGTTGTAGTGACTCGATAACTTGTCCGGAGAGTCTGTATCCGGACGGAGACGCGAAAAGTCGATTTATTTTGTGTAAAGACTCAACCTAAAAAAAAAAAAAGTAATGTTGGTTTTTAAGTAATGTGGACCCGAAGGGTCCACCGTGATCACCATTTCTTAGGTAGACGGTTACGTCCTCTACTTTCTCTGGACCCGAAATAGGGACCCAACCCTTCTAGGGGACCTACTCCCGTACCGTTGGGTGAGGTCATAAGAACGGACCTCTTAGGGTACCTCTCTCCTCGGACCACCCGATATCAGGAATTCTAACGTTTCTCAGCCTGTGCTGACTTCACTGAACACTGAAGTCAGCACAGGTTGAGACGCACTGGGGTCTCTACCGTCGGGTGGTCCGAGGGGGTAGGGACCCTAAGAGGTCCGTTCTTGTGACCTCACCCAACGGTAAAGGAAGAGGTTACGTACTTTCACTTTTCACTTTCACTTCGGCGAGTCAGCACAGGCTGAGAATCGCTGGGGTACCTGACGTCGGATGGTCCGAGGAGGTAGGTACCCTAAAAGGTCCGTTCTCATGACCTCACCCCACGGTAACGGAAGAGGCTGAATCGGGTGTACATGTTGGTTTTTACGAAGTCAACTATGTGGGAGGTTCTCAATTTGTTGGGGTGATGTAGAATCCTCCGGGTGATCATCCTTCCTAATCTCCCTTCCTAGATGATTAGATCCTTAGAGGAGAGATCCCTTCCGGGTCATCTCCCTTCCTAGGTAATCACCAAAATATGATACGTCCTTATAAGATTGACATTCTTCGGTGTTCGAAGACCGTCTCGTGTGAGTGTCAAGAGTAACTTTTTACATAAGGAGAAACATTAACCCACAAAACCGTAGAACAAACTGTATTGAGCACACACACACACACACACACACACGCACACACACACACACACACACACACACAAACCAAGTACAGTCAGATAGTAACTTTAAAAAGAGACGATACGAGTCTTTAAGAAAATTAAATTACAAATCAAATTCTTGGAAGCTTTCTACAACGACCTCAATTTAGATTCTTCCTAACAGTGGGTACTTCGGAAGACTACCCGTCGGTGGATGGAAGGAGGACCGTGGTGGTGGTGGTTGGCTCGGGGAAGACGGGTGACCTGACTTGTTGCCCTCCCCACCGTACCCGTACTCACTATTCTGAGGATCCTAAGTTTAGTGTTCGAAAGATTGGGTCCATAGGATTCTCTGAAGTTCTTTCCCCTGCGGTAACTCGTTGGACCCGTAGATACCGAATTTGAGTACCACCACTATGGAAGGTTGGTTGGGACTGTACCAATAGTATTTCATGGGAGTACTGTGTCGTCTTATGGAACTACCGTCCACTACTAGATTTAGGTACAGTTTTGAACTGGTACGGTCTGTCTTTTTTCGGTGTTCGACTACGGTCCTCTCGGACCTGGAACTCGTCTCTGTTTTCCTCCCCTAGGATCCGGAAAAGGAAATGACTAATTCGTTTAAAATAAAAACTTGTGGAAACTATACGTTCCTAGATATGGTCTACACTTCTCAACTGAGTAACCTTTTCTGGGACTACGACCCTTTCTAGTTTCCGTCCTCTTCCCCTACTGTCTCCTACTCTACCAACCTACCGTAGTGGCTGAGCTACCTGTACTCAAACTCGTCCGAGGTCCTCAACCACTACCTGTCCCTTCGGACCGCACGAATTCAGGTACTCTAGTGTTTCTCAACCTGTACCGACTCGTTGACTTGACTGACTAGGTATGGCCTTTTTCTTAATCGGTAACGAAGTAAGGTGTTTGTAAAGAACTCGTGTGTGAACGGTCCACGTCACGTCTCTTTATTTACACTTATTCGGACCTTAAATCAGGTAAGGTGACAGGAGTATCGAGTCACAAAGACTTACACACTCTGAATGGTACTCACCTATGTGCACTAAAATTAACAAAAATCAAGATGTCTCTCTTAAGAACAAGAACGTGCCCATTCTATAATTTATTGACCGAAGACATCACACTTTTGGTAAGAGAAGGGTAAAAAAAGGGTTGAGGAGAATAATGAAACTCTTATTTCAGATTCACACAATGGTATACAACAATTGTAGATTTTTGAACGGTTAAAGGAAGAGAAGATTGTCTTTCTCTCTGTTCTTTCTTTGTTTTGTTTTGTCTCTGTCTCTTTTAAACGGAATCCAGGTCTTGGAAGTTTTTATTTTATAGGTCCCTTTTAAATTGTGGTAAGAAAACAATAGGGACCAAAATGAAAAATACTATTGGAAAAATTCATTGTTACCAAAAATTTCTTTTCACCGTTCATTTATTTATTCATTTATTCATTTTTTTTATTCTGTCGACAGTTTATTCATACCACTTTAATACTTCACCCCATATTTACTACCTCAATATTTATTCTTGTACCATAACACAATGAAAAATTGGTTCAAAAAGTAAAAAGAGAGGAATTCTACGAAATGGTAGACACGCCTAAGATGTCGGGATGAAACTACTTCAGTTCTCAGTAGCACACTGAGGTCGGTTACTTTAGACTCGGTTCATTGTGCACAGTAAGTGTCCTTCTTTGAACTTCTCGGTAATGCAGTAAACGGTACAGAAGAAAGGGAGAGGACACCTGTTCGTGATAGTGGGACTTCGGACGCGCAAACAGATCCAGACTTAACTCCTACCGCTCTTCGTCTCGACGTTGGTACGGTACGACTCATGGCTCGTACTCACTCTTTATTCACAAACAAGAACCTTCGGTGACTCAGAACCCACTACGAACAATTACGTCGAATAGAATCGGATAGGACTGACTAATTTTTTCCGGTGTCCTCGTAGACTGTCTCTCCGTCTTCTCAGATGGGAGTGAGGAGTCCCCTTCTTTTTGAGTTTTAAAATAGGACTTACGTCCTACAGGGTACTTTTGTGTATCCATAGGGGTCACCCTGTCTGAGTCCACAGATAAATCCTCGTCGTGACAGTCTTCCGTTGGGGAAGACTACTCGGAAGACGGACTCATTGTACTTTAGTTAAAATAACCACTTTCACTTCAACGAGTCAGTATAGGCTGAGAAACGCTGGGGTACCTGACATCGGATGGTCCGAGGAGTCAGGTACCTTAAAAGGTCCGTTCTCATGACCTCACCCAACGGTAAAGGAAGAGGTTCCCTAGAAGGGTTGGGTCCCTAACTTACCAGAACTTCAGAAATCTTACTCTCTTTTTACCCTTTAATTAATGTATGCGATTTGTGTGACATACGGTCTCCGTTGCACGGTCTGTGATATAGGAAAGAGGGTGACCTAGAAACACCAAAAAAAATTTCGTTGAAAAATAACCTCATATCGGTTACTTGTTACAACACTATTAAAGTCCACTTGTCGTTTCCCTGAGTCGGAATGTATATGTTCATATGACTTCTCACCTATAAGATAGGTAAAATATCTATTTTTTACTTCCGAGCCCGAAGGGATCACCGAGTCACCACTTCTTAGGCGGACTGTTACGTGCTATCTACCCAAGTTAGAGACCAGACCCTTCTAGTGTCGACGGCGTCTCGTCGATTCGGTCACGTGGTGGTTATACCTCGGACACGGTTCTCGGGTCCTCGGTGTTGATTGCTCGGAGACACAGTACTGATGACTTCGGGTGTACGGGATCTCGGGTACGAGGCGTTTTTCTCTGGTGGTGCTACTCTGCGAAAGTGTGGCGTTACTTCTCTTTAGGGGTGAGTGGCGTCGACCTCTTTTCGAGTGCGTCCTTACTTCGACGTCGTGTCGGTTTTTATTTATTCATCATAATATAGTTTTGTACTTCCGAGACGGCGTGTCTCAGTAGGTCGGTCATTGACCACGTCGACCTTGAACTTGGGTCTCGGAGAACTCAATATCAGGGAAACACCGAAGAGATGTGTTGGCACCGTTCTATCCCCGACCTTCTTGCGGAGGTCGATGTACGTAAAAGTAGTGTAGGATACAACTATGAATAACCTTTACGCCTTATACTTCCGAAGTCAATTACTATAATCTAAGTAGGGGTGTAAGTAGTAGAAAAGACGCTGACGTCGTAGGTTTAACTTAGACCCTACCTCCATCGTCTTAAATAGTCCTGACCTTATTAAGTTACTTACACCGTCGCCCCAAAGAGTTATCAGACGACCGACGTACAGTGTCACTAACCCCTCATAAGTTGGTGGGAAGAGTTCGACCCTTAATTTCGAAAAATTGGTACTAATATACCGGATTGTAAGTCGATTTGGGTCACTTTGCTGTGAGTTTATCGATAATTAGTACTCGTCACGAGGGTCTTCGGGAGGGTGGAAAAGAGGAAGGGAAGGGAGGAGGAAGACCCAAAGGGATGGAGAGTCGGAGGTAAGAATTGGACCTTTATTCATATCAGAAGTTAGGTGAGTGATGACTCCATCGATTTTCTTCGTCTTCTCATTTTTTCTTTTCCGTCTCCTCCCCTTTCTTTACTATTCCCCTTTGCACACTCCCTTCTTTTACCTCTATTAACTAGAGAACGACAGACAATCCAGGTCGGAGAGTATCTTGAGAGTCTCGTTAGATCGTTCTAGTGGGGTTGTGGTGATGGTTAGTCACCACTAGAAAGACCCGGGTGAAAAGATCCTAGTCCTTCTGTATTTTCTGTAAAGTCCTTCATTATTCAACTAGAGAACCGGGTCTTACCGGTTCTCTTTCAACACGACTCACTGTTTGACAGTTCGCATTAGAGGAACTTCCGTTTGGTCCCAAAAGGTAAGGAAGAGATACTGAATTGATGGATCATGTATACAACAGAAATATTCTTATTAAGACGTACGATTCAGCGAAGTCAGCACGGACTGAGAAACGTTGGGTGACCTGACATCGGGTGGTCCGAAGAGGCAGGCACCCTAAAGGGTCCGTTCTTATGACCTCACTCAACGGTAAAGAGAGAGGTCGTTAAGAAGATGGATACGAATTTACGGTCATTAGAAGTCTAAGTCAATTAGACAAACCAATTAATTACATTAATCGTAAGTAAATCATTCGTAACTAACTCATAGATCACATATAGTCCGTGAAAACATCCGTACTTCTTATCTCGTCACACGTTTCTTTATTCTTAGGGACGGGAAGATCTCGAATGTAAGGTCACTCTCCTCTGTCTGTAATTTGTTTTATTATACATTTTGTATATGATGACACAACTGGGGTTTTAACCAAACAAACAAACGGAAAAATACCTTTTGCTTTACTTGAAAACCTGGTCGGGTCATAAATTCCTACACACTCCACAATACCTCTTTTTATTTCAGTACTTTCCTTGAAGTCTTACAACCTTCCTCCACCCTACGTTAAAATTTAACTTGTGAGTTTCCGAAATGACTTTTATACTGTCGACTTGTTATTAAATTTCCTTCACTTTCTCCGTCAGTACTCTTTTAGACTTTGTTGTCGTCTCTAAACCTTCGATCGATACGACAAGGGTGTAAAACCTTAAACAAAGAAGAAGTAGTAGATGTCACTGGGAGAGTGTTAAGCCCGGGGCTCAGGGGGATCGGAAAAATAAAGTTATCGACGAAAACCCCGTCCCACTTCCCCCAATTTCTTCTTTAACATTACTTTCAAATTTTTGTCGTAATGGTTGTTAACGAATTATGTTGAGGTAACTTGTACCTTTTAAGTAGTTCCTTCTGTTATAGTCAAGTCAAGTCTAGTCAACGAGTCAGTATAGGCTGGGAAACACTGAGGTACTTAGTGTCGTCCGGTCCGGAGGGACAGGTAGTGGTTGAGGGTCTCAAATGAATTTGAGTATAGGTAGCTCAGCCATTACGGTAGGTCGGTAGAATAGGAGACAGTAGGGGAAGAGGAGGACGGAGGTTAGGGAGGGTCGTAGTCCCAGAAAAGGTCACTCAGTTGAGAAGTGTACTCCACCGGTTTCATAACCTCAAAGTCGAAATCGTAGTCAGGGAGGTTACTTGTGGGTCCTGACTAGAGGAAATTTTACCTGACCAACCTAGAGGAACGTCAGGTTCCCTGAGAGTTCTCAGAAGAGGTTGTGGTGTCAAGTTTTCGTAGTTAAGAAACCACGAGTCGAAAGAAGTGTTAGGTTGAGAGTGTAGGTATGTACTGATGATCTTTTTGGTATCGGAACTGATCTACCTGGAAACGACTGTTTCATTACAGAGACGAAAACTTATACGATAGATCCAACCAGTATTGAAAGGAAGGTTTCTCATTTACAGAAAATTAAAGTACCGACGTGAGTGGTAGACGTCACTAAAACCTCAGGGGTTTTTATTTCAGACTGTGACAAAGGGGTAGATAAACGGTACTTCACGACCCTGGTCTACGATACTAGAATCAAAAGACTTACAACTCAAAATTCGGTTGAAAAAGTGAGAGGAGAAGGTGAAAGTAGTTCTTCGAGAAATCAAGGAGAAGTGAAAGACGGTATTCCCACCACAGTAGACGTATAGACTCCAATAACTATAAAGAGGACCGTTAGAACTAAGGTCGAACACGAAGAAGGTCAGGTCGCAAAGAGTACTACATGAGACGTATACTCAATTTATTCGTCCCAATGTAATATGTCGAAACTGTATGAGGAAAAGGATAAACTTTGGTCAGACAACAAGGTACAGGTCAAGATTGACAACGAAGGACTGGACCTATGTCCAAAGAGTTCTCCGTCCAGTCCACCAGACCATAAGGGTAGAGAAAGTCTTAAAAGGTGTCAAATAACACTAGGTGTGTCAGTTTCCGAAACCGTATCAGTTATTTCGTCTTTATCTGCAAAAAGACCTTGAGAGAACGAAAAAGGTACTAGGTCGTCTACAACCGTTAAACTAGAGACCAAGGAGACGGAAAAGATTTTGGTCGAACTTGAAGACCTTCAAGTACCAAGTGCATAATGATTTCGGACCGGACCTCTTAACTAGTACTGAAATGATCACACACTCTACTTACGTTAACACGTCATCAAACTCGTAAGAAACCGTAACGGAAAGAAACCCTAACCTTACTTTTGACTGGAAAAGGTCAGGACACCGGTGACGACTCAAAAGGTTTAAACGACCGTATAACTCACGTCGTGAAAGTTTCGTAGTAGAAAATCCTAAACTTTATCGAGTTGACCCTAAAGTAGTGGAGGTGATCGAAACAAGTATCACTACGAATATACGACGACGACGACGACGACGATTCAGTGAAGTCAGTACAGGTTGAGACACCTTGGGGTCTCTGCCGTCGGGTGGTCCGAGGGGGTAGGGACCCTAAGAGGTCCGTTCTTGTGACCTCACCCAACGGTAAAGGAAGAGGTTACGTACTTTCGCTTTTCACTTTCACTTCAGCGAGTCAACACAGACTGAGAATCGCTGGGGTACCTGGAGTCGGATGGTCCGAGAAGGTAGGTACCCTAAAAGGTCCGTTCTCATGACTTCACCCCACGGTAACGGAAGAGACTCACTACAAATATATGAGCTAGTATTTGACTAAAAGTCATTTGAAATTTCCTACTATTTGTTTGTGTATATACGAAATTGATGTTGATGTCATTTAAATTTCTGAAGGGGTCACCAAGTAGTCATTTCTTAGTCGAACGGTTAAGTCCTTTACGTCCAAGTCAGGGACCCAGTCCTTCTAGGGGACCTCCTCCTTTACCGTTGGGGGAGGTTATCAGAATAGATCTTTTAGGGTTCCTGTCTCCTTGGACCGACCGATGCCAAACACCCCAGTGTTTCTCGGTCTGTGCTGACTCGTGTGTGCATGTAGGTTGTAATTTATTTTAGATATCATTATTCTATAGTAATAATGGTCGAAATTGACCCGAGACAGAGCTCAGGTCAGGGGACTCAATCAGTCCTATCCTCTCCGAGACGACGTTGTTCCCTATTCGGAACCTTTCAGTCACTGGACCACGTCATTTATTCGTAAGAGTGAACTTGGTAGTAGGCTGTGTTTAGTTCGACTGAAGAGGGTGGAAAACAGACGTGGGAGACTTTGTACACCGAAGGTGCGAGAAGTGTCTCTCCTTCTGTACCTCCTAAAATCTTGCCATTCGGAATCTTCATAGAATGTTTAGAGACGGGTATAGGTAAACCGGTAAGACACCGTGACTGGATTAAAGTGTCTTCCGATCCTTTACATCTCGTCAAGTACTTATAAACTATACGCGTCGTAAGAGACGGTGTGTAGGAGGGTAGGAAGACCAGAAAGATTTCGTATTTATAGTGGTCCAGGGAGAGCACAAGTATTGGGGGTGGGGTAGTGTCAACAGACTATGTTAGTCATCGAGAAGGTAGTTAAAAGGGAGGAAAAAGGTGATCGGAAAACCCGTCCTCCGAAACAAAGAGATGTGATTCCTTAATTTTTAAGTCATTAGAAAGGTCATGAGAAAAGGGAACATTTGTTTGTAAGAACGGAACGAGTAGAGATAGGAGAGAGGAAGTCGGGTATGTTGGTAATGGTTTGTTATTTATAAAAATTACACAAATCACTTGTAAGATTTTTTTAACTAAGAGTCTATAACGGGTTCTTAAGTCCAAAATTTTGTATGTCTACCACCCAAAAGTGGTGTAAAACTTCGTTCTATATTCGGTCGGTAATTATGGAAGAAATTTCTTCTTCTTTAGTTCTGAGTCTTTTGAGTATACCTCTCATACGGTTTCAGATCCAAGTTTACGTCTGAACAAACAGAGTTTTTGATCACAAAGAAATTTATTCAACTCTCCTGAAGGGACCTTCAGATCACCAACTCTAAGGTGTGGAGGTTGTATCCCCCGTGTCCAAGCTAGGGACTACTCTCTTTATTTTAAAGTGTACGGTGCACCACCCCGGTTTTATTTATTTATCTCATATGTTCTTTATCTATTTACTTATATTTCGTATGTAAATTTATTTATTTATTTAAGTCCTTACTATAATATTGGAAGATACCCTTATCCCTAAATTCCCGTTAATATCCTAATACTTTCAGTGAGTCAGTACAGGCTGAGAAACGCTCGGGTACCTTAATCAGGTATCTTAAGAGGTCCGGTCTTATACCTCACCCATCTGAAAGGGAAGAGGTCTGTTGGAAGGGTTGGGTCCTTAGCTTGGGTCCAGAGGGTGTAACGTCCCTCAAAGAAATAGTCGACTCGGTGTTCGCCTCGGGAAAAGTAAGGTTAGGGTTTCTTTCCATTACGGTTTCTTACGAGTTTGATGGTGCGATACCGTGTTAACGTGAGTAGAGTGTGTGATCATTACGAGTTTTAAGAGGTTCGGTCCGAAGCTGTCATACATTTGGTACTTGAAGGTATACAAGTTCGACGTAAATCTTTTCCGTCTCCTTGGTCTCTAGTTTAACGGTTGTAGACAACCTAGTAGTTTTTTTTTTTTTTGTTCTTTCAAACTCTTTCGGTAGATGAAGACGAAATAACTGATACGGTTTCGGAAACTGACACACCTAGTGTTGTGTGACACCTTTTAAGAAGTTCTTTACCCTTATGGTCTGGTGGACTGGACGGAGAACTCTGTGGACATACGTCCAGTCCTTCGTTGTCAATCTTGACCTGTACCTTGTTGTCTGACCAAGGTTTATCCCTTTCCTCACGTAGTTCCGACATATAACAGTGGGACGAATAAATTGAATATACGTCTCATGTAGTACTCTTTGCGACCTGACCTACTTCGTGTTCGACCTTAGTCTAACGACCATCTCTATAGTCATTGGAGTCTATACGTCTACTGGGGTGGGAATACCGTCTTTCACTTCTTCTTGATTTCTCGGAGAACTACTTTCACTTTCTCCTCTCACTTTACAACCGAATTTTGAGTTGTAAGTCTTTTGATTCTAGTATCGTAAGCCAAGGCAGTGAAGTACCCTTTATCTACCCCTTTGTCACAGTCTGAAATAAAAACCCCGAGGTTTTAGTGACGTCTACCACTCACGTCGGTACTTTAATTTTCTGTGAATGAGGAACCCTCCTTTCAATACTGGTTGTATCTGTTGCATAATTTTTCGTCTCTGTAATGAAACGGTTGTTTCTAGGTAGATGAGTTCTGATACCAAAAAGATCATCAGTACATACCTACACTCTCAACCTAATAGTTCTTTCGACTTACGGTTTCTTGACTACGAAAACTTGACGTCACAACCCCTTCTGAGAACTCTCAGGAAAGCTGACGTTCCTCTAGGTTGGTCAGGTAGGATTTCCTTTAGTCAGGACTTATAAGTAGCCTTCCTGACTACGACTTCGACTTTGAGGTTATGAAACCGGTGGACTACACTTCTCGACTGAGTGACCTTTTCTGGGACTACGACCCTTTCTAACTTCCATCCTCCTCTTCCCTTGTCGGTTCCTACTCTACCAACCTACCGTAGTGGTTGAGCTACCTGTCCTCAAACTCATTTGAGGTCCTCAACCACTACCTGTCCCTTCGGACCGCACGACGTCAGGTACCCCAGTGCTTCTCAGTCTGTGTTGACTCTTTGACTTGACTTGGGTATCCTAATACTACCGGACACTCAATTAGGTAAAAGGAAAGGTACAGAGGAGTCCGATACCACCGAAGATAGTAAAGTTTTTGAGGGTTGGAAACGAGTACAGAGTCACTGTACAACCCCCGTCGATAGTATGTCATTTCTCTCCTCGACTTGTTGAGAGGTGACTGATGATCAAGTTAACCCTCTTTCTAAAAATGAGACTTCCAAAGTCTACATTATGGATACAGTTCCCAGTAAAAAATTGATAAACAAATACATAGATAGAAGGGATCATCTGACACTCGAGGAGGTACTGTTCTCAGTTCAGAATAAGTAACGAAGTAGGTACCGTATTAACATAAACTTTACTCAGACAAGGAAGAATATTTCCCAGATACCGTTTTTCATACCTTTTCTCGAGAACTAGGTACCTAAGGGTTCTGGTTAGACTCTAAGACTGGGATCTCTATCTTGAGTATTAGATACAGAAGGAAGTTGTGATACGGTTTGTGTTACAGTCCGAACTTCCACTTTTTATTTGGTGTAGGAACTCCGAAGGGACCATCGAGTCTATCATTTCTTAAGCAGACGTAACGTCCTGTGGAAGTAAGGTAGGGACCCAGTCTTTCTAAGGGACCTCTTCCTTTACCGTTGGGTGAGGTCATAAGAACGGACCTCTTAAGGTTCCAGTCTGTTCGGACCACCCGATGTCAGGTACCCCAACGTTTCTCAACCTGTGTCGACTTACCGATCGTGAAAGTGAAAGACAAGAGTTTTTCGAGGACAAACCTAGGTCACTGCGGGATTTACCGGTTGTTCTCCGGTTGCTGATGTAAAGAAGGGAGGTACCGGAATAAGGGTCTAGGAAAGTAAGTGTAAACATATGCGAGAACGTGGACTATGAGGTCTTTCGTCCTTAGATACAGGTGTATTTGAGTTTATACTGGTAACATTCGTAATTAAAAAACTAAGCCCCTTGGACCCAGGGAAGGTGATATCACAGTGAAAGTTGTTAGATCATGGTATTAGAGTCCAAAGAGGTATCCGTTTTTTTTTTTTTTTTTTTTCTTAATCTGACTCCTTTTAATCTGAAGAAGGTTGAGGTTTTAAGACACGTCTGGGCAACTCACGACACGTCTCCGGTGGAATAATTAAGTTTGGATCTTTTCTTTAAGAGGTTCATATCTCAATAAATAGTAAGCGTCCTTCTCGACTCGTCTTGAGTTCGACAAGTTCAAGGGAAGAAGAACCGGTTCGTGCTAAAGGAGTGTTTTCAAAACCCACCCTAAAAAATTCGAAGGTTGCTCTGAGATTTCTGAAAAACCTGTAACTAGACATGAAAATATGGTATACCAACCTTAAATCATCCTTCTTCAGTTCTTGTCTGTCTTACGTGACGAACACGGTTCTTGGGTCATTAAATCTTTCAAGGTTCTTTTACCTACTAAATTTTTATGGTTTTTTTTTTTTTTTAACCTCGTCTTACCCATATAGGTTTGTCCGGCCTCCTCTTACTTACAAGACCTTCAGACTACATAGTCTAATAGACGTTTTACTTGGTCGGGTTTTGAACCACTGAATTTAGTTGCTGGTGAATAAATCGAGAAATAAGGTACCCGGTCCCATAGATCTACCAAAAATGTAAACATCAAACTGAGAGAGAGTAGACGTCCTAAACAAACAAACAAAATTCTAACTAACTACATACCAACACAACCCAGAAGTGACGACGAACGTCCTAAAGAGGTCAACACCACTCACTCCCGATAAGACATCTATCCTACGTGTCCGAAGAGTGACTTCACTGAAGAGAGCAACGGTTCGTGTCCGACGTCCGTGTATTCGAAGTCGAGTGTCCAAGATCCTACGACCGAGTCATCAACACTACGTGTCCGAAACAACAGGGTACCGTACACCTTAGAAGGATCTGGTCCTCAGCTTGGAAATAGGGGACGTAACCGTCCATCTAAGAAATGGTGACTTGGTGGTCCCTTCGGGAGTAGACGTCCCCAGACCGACTTTACCGAGGAAAATCGAGGTGTATCGGACAGTACTTGGTAGTAAGTCCTGAGAAGTCTACGACCTTAGAGTTTTGTCACTTACGGTTACTAGTGAAAAGTTCAGAGTACGGGTAGTCGTTTCTTCAGTATACCGGTGAGGTCTGAGTTTCCCACTTTTTTATGGTATGAAATACCAACTTTCTTGATTTTTGTTCAGTTCATTTAAATTTCTGTGTCTCTCCCCTGTACAACACCGGTCAAAATGTTAGATGGTGTCTAAATGGTCAAAATGGTGGATCAATGTCCTTTTAACCAAATTTAAGTGACCCTAAAGTGAAACTTTTCACTTATAACCTCCGTCCTCTTCTATTTATTCCCAAACCGTTTTCTACTGGTGATGAAAGTTCCTGAACTCCTTTAGAGTGTCCATTCTTCTTATCCAAGTATGTCTTGATAATACCAATTACCGTGCTTAGTGTATTACGTTTACCTTTTTGTAAACTTGTTAGTCTCGAACGGTATATCCATTATTCCTTCCCTAGACTGTAGCTCGTCGATGGCACTTGGTCTTTTACATAGATTACAAGAGTTTTTACGTAAAGGAAGGTATAAAATCTCTACTTCACTTTGGAGTCTCCCGAATTCACTGAAACTCCAAGTGTTCGATTCTTAACCGTCTAGATCCTAAACTTGGGTTTAGGGAAACTATGGTTTAAGGTACGAGAAACTATACTATAGTATAACAGGAATACTATAGTATAACAGGAAATACCTAGTTTCCTTGTCTCCGTGTGGGTCCAAGTCATGTTTTTATCTACGAACAACATTCATGTCTTTACGACCTTTAAAAGAGTCTTTGTAGAGAGTGAGAGAATGGGTGTAAAGGTAAAGATTAGTAAACGGATCTAGAGAAGCGGGAGTGTGGGGATCTTTAATCCCCGGGGTTTGGGGTAATTTTAGACGACAAAATGTTTAAGGTTTACGAGGGTAAACTTAAGGTAATGTTCTTACTCGGGAGGGAGGACCTATCCTCCCCTCAAGTTCCCTCTTACCTACGTCCATACCGACTCACGGAAACGACAAGTGGACTTTGTTGTAACAATTAGTTGATATAAGGTTATATTTTATTTTTCAAAAAATTTTTTTTCTCACTCGGAAGGAACATCACAAACGTACATTTATTAAAAGACCTTTGGTTTTATAGTATTGATCTCAATGATAAAAGAATCGTGAAAAGAAACACAGGGTATGGACTAAGAGTGGTTTTTGGGTGATGTTCAGTCATGTTCATAATGGTAAAATGTCTGTTTTTAGACTCCGAATCTTAAGTTTAGGTCAGGTCAGATGTGTTGGTTTAAGTCATAAAAAAGGTGATATGATGTAAGGGAGAACTTCGTTTTCTACAACCCTCGAAGTGTCTGGTACGTTTTTACCCACCATTTCTATCAAAAATAGTTCGTCCGAAAGGAAATAAATATAGTGTAAGATGGTCTCACCCTACATACTCTTTAAAACTAGTAAGTGTTTACTTGATCTAGACTAGTAAGAACGGTAATCAGAATCTTCTAAAATCCTTTAGGAATTTTGAAGGAAATATTTATCTTTTAAAAGGTTGTATACATTTTTATTTCGTTTTTCGTACTACTTGGAGGTACATGGGAAGTAAGCAAAGTTTTAAAAAGTTGTATACCAGTTAGTGTAAAGGACCATCTAAAGATGTTCTACTTAGGGTTTGGATACCAACTATTACTCGACGAAGACGAAAGGGGTCTAATTATCGGTTCCCCACAACTTCATTCTTTTTGAGGTCGTAGTAAGTCCTTCTAGGGGAGTAAAAATTCCTTCTTCCCATACCAACTCTTTGTCTTGACCTGAACGAGTCTCGGTATGTGACTCTATCATGTTTTCCTTCTTAATCCTGGTCCCAGAGGACCGAGGTTCGAGTCTCGAGAGGGGTAAAAAGGTCGGAAGAGGTTCCGTAATCTCACGAACAAGTCATGAGTGAGGGAATCGTTGGTGACGGTGGAGGTCTCCTCTTTCTTCAGTCACGTCGAACCCAAACCGGAGGTAGGTTGTCCGAGTTATCTGAAACAGTAAGTACGGGAAGAGACTGGAAGAATGAGAAAGTTCCCATTAATTGGTCAGTTTACCCAAGGGAGAGGACTCGGAACCGTAGGTTTATTAGTGTTGGGGGAGGTTGATGACGACTGGTTTAGTGAGGACTCTCCAGGGTGAACCAGGAGGTAACAGTACTGGAAGTAGTTAAGTCGAGAGGAGTAAGTTTTCACTTCACTTTCACTTCAATAAGTTAGCACAGGCTGAGAAACACTGGGGTACCTGACATGGGATGGTACGAGGAGGCAGGTACCTTAAAAGGTTCGATCTCATGACCTCACCGGTAAAGAAAGAGGTCTCCTAGAAGGACTGGGCCCCTAGCTTGGGTCCAGAGGGTATAACATCCGGTTGTGAAATGACAGACTCGGTGGTTTAGACCACAGTTTATTTCTACCGTCTGAACGTACACCTTTATTGTCTCAAGTGTCTATAGAGAGACGGTGAACCAAGGTTACTGTATAAGGGATCACTCTTTAATGGAGCAGGGGGACCCACTTACGTCTCTTGATCTCTTAATCTCGTACTTGTACCGTATTTTACTGCGAAGAGTTTGACCCTTAAAACCCTCTATATACCACCGAAAGATCCCCCAGGATCTTTGGTATCCTATTTGTGGATCCATTCTTGTAAGTAAAGTGTAGTTGACGTTTCGACCTTTAAAGTCTCACTCTTAGGGTACTGTTCGTGACAATATTTACGAAATATGTCCTCTCTCGTCAGTTAGGAGTGACATTGGGACCCTCCAATGACATTTGGATTCTCCATCACAATAGAGGTACCACTTCTTTGACTCCGTGTCTCATTAAATCATTGAAGAGTTTTCAGTGTGTCGATACTTCACCATTTCTCATAATTCGTTTTATTATTCCAAATTATCTACGACATATTTGAAAGTAAAAGATAAGATAAACAAATAAACCCACGTAGTTCAGAACGAACGTCGTGTACCCTAGGAGAACTCCGTACGTCCTAGAAAGGAACGGCGAGTGTCTGAGAGATCAACCCCGTGTGTCGGACGTTTCGTGTGTCCGAGTCATCTGCCGCGTACCTGAATCAACGGGACGTTGGACACCCTAGAATCAAGGGACTGGTTCCTGACTTGGGTTCACAACCCCCGAAGGGTCCACCGGATCTACCAATTCTTAGACGGACGTTAAGTCCTCTGGATCCAAGATAGGGGCCCAGCCCTTCTAAGAGACCTCTTCCCTTGCCGATGGGTGAGGGGACCGACCTCATAAGAACCGACCTCTTAAGATACCTGTCTCCTCGGACTACCTGATGTCAGATACCCCAACGTTTCTCAACCTGCTTTGACTCTCTGATTGTGAAAGTGAAAGTGAAAGAGAACGTAACTGTCCACCTAATAATTGGTGACCTGGTGGTCCCTTCAGGACACATTTGAAATTTTTCCCCAATAGTGTGCACATCCCTATAACGACTTCGGTTTTTAAGACTCGTAACTGTCCCTCTTCATACTTGATTCTACATCAGTTCAGGAGTCAGACGTCAGGATTACCTTGTCCGACTTCCTTACCTCCTTTCATTTTTGATTTTAATTTTTTGAATAGTCGTTCTTGAAGTCCCATCCTGTCTTATAAACCTCTCATTGAAGTAAATATTTTATAAAAGACTCAGGGAGAGAGGGGTAGAATTGTTACTGGGAATGACACTTCTAATAGTATTGACGATAAAATGTTTACTTCTTTTGGTTCCAAGTGTCCCCTGTGTTCTGAACGGTTCATAGATTGTTCCGTACTCCTGACTAAGGTTTAGGACTCGGAAAAAATTTTTTACAGACCGGAGTGATATGTCGTACACTCTAGAACCAAGGGGTTGTCCTTAACTTGTTCGTTGGGGACACAACCTTCGTGTCTCAGAATCGGTGACTTGGAGGTCCCTTCAGCGGGAAAAATTTTTTTAAAAGACTTACGACTCGGAAAACGTCAGGTAGGGTCCTCTCGATTAAAACTTAGACTCCCATATAAGGACAAAGAGTCGACCCACAGAGTCGAGACCAGGGTACCCTCGGGGTCACTTATCCCACCTATACAGAACGAAACACGTCTCACCAGGACCAAATAATGACACAGGATCATATTAATTATAATTATTGTTACGGAAAAAAGTGAGAGTTTTCTCAAGGACAAACTTACTTTTTTCTTTTTTTAATATCTCCGTGGGATTCGGACTTGTTGTAAAAGGATCACAGACCTAAACGTTTTGTCTCGTCATTCGAAGACGTTTGAACGAAGTATGACCCTTGTAACGACCTCTCGACAAAGACTCCCCATTCTCCGATTTAAATCCTGTTGTACACCCCTCTTTCAAAGATCAAATAAGGAGGGTGAGAGTGAAGGTCGGGGTGGACTGACATTTACACTACCAAGAGACTCACCTTCTAAGTCTTTCTTCTCTTTATTTTCCTCTCTTCTTTTTAGTCTTGACGGGTAAACGGAAAGGGACCGACGCACGGACTTAAGTACCTGTAAACCCTCAAGTCTAAGAGTGTCATCTAGTGGACGGAGGGAGAGATAATAATTCCACTGGGTCTAAGGAGGTAAGGGTGGTAGTAAGATTTTTAGTCACTGTTGAAAAGGGTTTGGAAAAAAGGTGGTAGGTAGGGAACGAGCTCACCTCTCACAATTCTGTTGTTCTCTCACTTGGATCTGTTAAAACTTCGGGGTCCTGTCGGTGCCCCACAGAGTGTCCCGTCCCGTGGGTTGGTCTTCGGGTCCACCAGTGAGTCCGAGTCTTAAAAGGAATCCCTGTTCGTCCTCAATTATAGTCATAGAAGAGTATGTCACAGACGTCTTCTGAAATCTCAGGTTCAAGAGACAAGGACACTTGTGTTTCTGGTGTGGAGGAATGAACAAAGACCTCCTTCCGTCCCTCTTTGGGTACGAAAAGAGGGAAGAAAGAAACTCTATGCAGACTAGTTCTGGTTTCAGATCAGTTCGACACAAATTTCTCGATACACACAGGCTGAGAAGCACTGGGGTACCTGACATTGGGTGGTCCGAAGAGACAGGTACCCTAAGAGGTCTGTTCTTGTGACCTCACCCAACGGTACGGGAAGAGGTCCCCTAGAAAGACTGGGTCCCTGACTTGGGTGTAGAGGACGTAACCGTTTACACAGGAAATGTTGATCCAAGAAATGTAGACCCTTCGGGATTTCTCTATGTCACCAGAGAATTGACAATTAACACAACAACTACCAAAATAGAAAGAATTTCTAACTAAGGATGAAAAATTAAACTATCTTTATTTCCAAAAAACGAAATTTTTTTTTTTCTCCATATCAACACGTTCTGAAACCTTAGTCCATGTCAACACGTTCTGAAACCTTAGTTCTGAACCCAGGTTACCAGCGATATCTGGGAGTCACTCAATAAAATTCGAGAGAAACGGAGTCAGAGGAACAGATGTTTCACCTTCGTTACGGATAAAATATGTCTACAACATTTTTTAATCTATTACACTAATAGCATTTCTTCGTTTTCCTCGTTTATATCCACGACGGGCATTTTTTAGGGGATACTCTAGGAGAGAGAGTGAGAAAGGATAGAAGAGATTTACGAGGTCCTTTGGTACTTTAAGAAAGTACACTGGAAGACTAATGTACCTTGTCCTCAAGATGGTAGACGAGGTGTCCTCGTCCTTTAATTCACAAGTGAACATAGTTTGGTGCCTCTCAAGATAACATATATAGTCGATTGATAGGACACTTTGTTTGGAGAGGATGTGTAAATCAAGGGTGATACTTGACTAAGTACAAGGAGTCTTAAGAATATAACTTTGGGATAAGGGATTATCCTACCACAATCCAGTACTCCCACCTTGGGATTATTACCGTAATTACGGGAAGATTCTCTGTGGTCTTTCGAGAGAGAGAGACGGTACACTTCTCTACCGTTTTTCTACCACCAGGTGTTTGGTCCTTCCCTTAACATCCTTTACTCAAGGACAACAAATTTGGTCGGGCAGATACCATAAAACAGTATCTTCGGGTTTGACTGACTCTGTCACCGAACTTTGTTGTGGTAAACACTATAGAGTGTTTACTTACTCAGTAAACACTGTAAATCGAATAAGACTTACTTGACCTGAACCAGAGTCAACCTGAGTGAGTGAGTAGACTCCAGTTCTCGGTACGGTCGACACCCGACCCACCGGACATCACCTAATGCGACCCTGTTAGGGTGAAAGACGGTACACCAGTGAGAGTGAGGTCGTGTCATCGGGTCCGACCAAGAGTACCGTCACTGTCCCCGGGTGGTCTGTCGCCTCTTCGTGTGTTCCGGACGACTATGGATCCGCAACTGGTGGTAGAGGAGACGGTATAAGGTGACTGGTTTCGCTCGGGGTTCGGGTCGGTATAACTATCTACTCCTTATCTCGGTAGAGAAGTACCCTCCTCTTCGTTTCAGTGTAACACTCTCCGGTACTCACCCCCGGTAGAAATGTTTCGATATCGTATCGCTGATCACAGTCGAATTGATCACGACTTGTCTACGACTACCGGCCCGGTCTTGAGGTAAAGTCTGGGTTGTTTGTAGTGTTAGTCTCGGGAAAGATCTTATGGTATTATGACGAAATTCCTTTTGTTTTTGCGGAAACTACTTTGGTTATTATTGTAGACTTTAGATGTTTACCTATCTTCTGACAGACAAGAAGGGGGTGGGGGGTAATAGGTCTCGTAGAAGTTCCTACGACTTCTCCACCTTCGTCGAGATAAAACAATGAAAGGTCCTAATTAAGAAGTCTACACCTCAGTGGAGGGATTAATCAAGATTAATCTACGTATCAAGTACAGTCCAGTGTCGTTTGGGTTTACACTTATTAAATTCTTCCTAAGTTTCAGTCACTGTCGTTTTGGTCGAAGCACCGAGGGACCCACTAGTGATCGGAAGGAGGTGTACCTAACGGTCCATCGATCGACTGAAACTTATGGTTTGTACCCGACTAGAATTATCTTTCTCCCGTCGGTAGTACGTAGGTTACCCGGAGCCCCTCCCTGCCCCCCATTCCTGAACAGTAAAGGAAGTGAAGACCTTCACGAACCGGATGTGACTACAATTTTCATCTAAAGAGGTGAAGAGGGCTTACCGTCTGGAGAAACCGTCAAAACTCGTAGGGAACTTTAAGGAAAGAAACGGGGAAACTCTCTTAGTGGCAGTCTCTGGTACACTGAGTTTTTCTTGACTAATCAGTAGAACAGATTAAGATGGTATAATCTCCCCTGTTAACTTCAGAGTTTTTTTCTTCCTATAAATAGGTTTCGACATCTCGATCACTCGTTGTCTTGGTTTCGATGTTGGACATGCTTCGATACTATCAAATTGTTTCCTTCATCCTAGAAATCTAAGTCAAAATTAAGGTCAGTGTCGAGATGGCCAATACGACACACCGGAATCCGTTTATGGGTTGGAGAGACTCGGAATCGAACGGGTAGAAAATTTTTCCGTACCACCCCGAAGGGACCACCAGGACAGTAATTCTTAGGTAGAATGTTACCTCCCCTGTACCCAAGCTAGGGTCCTACCCCTTTATTTTAGGGTACACGGCGTCTTGTTCCTTCGGGAGCGTGGGGTTGTTGACTGGACGTTAGACGTCGCTTTTTAGGACTCTCGGCGATGATTCTGGATTCCGTCGGTTTATTCATTTATCTATTTTTATTTTTTCGTACCAAATGGAAGGAACATTCTAGTAATACCATACCTTTACTCTACGGTATATATTTCATGAATGGTCTGAAGGACCGTGTATCATCTACGAGTTGTCTTCTATTGATAATACGATATCAGTGTACCGGTCATACCTTTTTCTCCACCACTATCCTTCATCTTCGATACCTATAAAAGATTTATTGTTATTTGTCCTTTACTGAAAAGGACTTTAAGTAAGAACTCTACACAGAGAAATCGTCTTACACTCAAGGTGTCTCTCGTCTTTGAACCAGATAAAATAAGAGACGACATAAGGATCTCGGACCTACACCTCCTGTTGTAGGTAAACAAATTTTCCACCTACCTACATAAAATCCAGCCCTCATTACCTAACACGTTCACACCAATAAAAGGAAGGTCCCTCATCCGATCTTTGAGTTTTCTACAGTAGTCATTCCGAAGGAGGGAATGGAAGTAGTTTAATTGTGCATTTCTTCTGTCCTTCCTTGATTATTCCTGGATGGTATATCGTGTCGCTCTAGATGAGGTATGAGCCATTGCCGGATTTACCCTTTTCTTGGATGTTTTCTCACCTATATACATATGCCCCGAAGAGTCCACCGAGTCACCATTTCTTAGGTGGACGGTTACGTCCTCTAGTTAGGGACCCAACCCTTCTAGGGGACCTCTTTCTTTGCCGTTGGATGAGGTCATAAGAACGGACTTCTTAGGGTGCCTGTCTCGTCGTACCCTAGACTTTCTCAACCTGTGATGACTTGTATGTACACACATACATATAAATTTGTCTGAGTGAAACGGTATGTGGACTTTGATAATGTTGTAAGATTTAGTTGGTGTGAGGTTGTGCTTAAGAAAATTTTTTTCTTCAGTCCGCCCCATGGAGTGTAGGATTCGAAATATCGGAGTCTAGTCTCTCAGAACCTATCCTTGGGGTCAAGACAGTAGGCACTCGTGCACTAAAGTCCACAATGAATAAAAGAAACTCCAAGGTAGAAGGCACGAACATTACTCCTACTATTTTCACGTAGAAAGTTTCCAGACCATACTCATTGTGGCCCCTCGTCCTTACGAACAAAACGAATCTCGAACTGTGGTCCACCCCTGTAGGTAGTCACCTTCGAGTTGTGTATTTTTATTTATGTCCTGGTGTGGTGTTAGAGGGAGAACCACCCTCCCCTCCGATCGGGGAGGGTTCAGAGAGACGGGGTGACACATCGGTGTAGTAGTGACTCGGCGTTTTGAGATCAGATAATACTTTTTCGGTCACCAATATAAATATTAGGTTCATGTCTTTACCCTTCTTTTGAATAGTGTTACCCGTGGCCACGACACGGTCTGTCCAAGATTACACAAAGCAGGGTGAGACCCTAACACCTGGATTCTTTGGTGCTGTGACTACCAAGAAGGAGCGAATGTAACCGGTGGTCCTCCGTTTATTGAGTCAATGCCGGGTTAAAATTACCGATCAACCTTGAGGATACAAACGTCTAGGTACAAGAAAGAAAGTTGGTACACAGACAAAAAAAAAAAGAAAAAAACAAAAACACCGGTTCGGTACGCCGTACACCCTAGAATCAAGGGGTTGGTCCTTAACTTGGGAGTATCGTAGTCGTACTTCCACTCTCTATGTGTGTCTCTACGTACTACTCGTATCTCGTTTGTGCGTTGTCAGTAGTCCCGCTAACAATCACTATAATCAAGAAAACCTTTTTATTATTGAGTCTTACGAAGACCTCAGTACAAAACCGTCCGAGTTGGGTAGTCTTCCAAGTTTTCCCTTTCCTGAGGTGACGGAGTATTTATTTACCTTTCAGTGGAAAGTTGTGCGTCAGTCGACCCCGAAGTCCGTAGAGAACCAGTAATGTCTACGGTTGACACTTACAGCTGTGGTCACTTCAAAACGGGAACCGAGGGAAGTGTCTCAGTGGCGGTTTCTAACGACCACTGACCACGTATAAGGAAGGAGACGTCCTGTACAATTTATAAACGTCGACCAGTCGTAACCCACCTTCTGAAGTCACCGATATAAATTGAACAGACATCGTTGTGATCGTCCTACTTCGACGGGCACTGGAACCGATAAGTAATGGGAGTCACTAAGAGAGGACCACTCGGACGGTGAGGAGAAACGGGGGACACGTGTGTGTCTCGTCTCCTGTCCGTCCCCCAATCCTTCCTACCGAAACGTAGACGCACATCGGACTCCCAAGGTCTTACCGGTTCGTCATTTCTCGAGACGGACCTCTACCGAAAGTAACGTGTGTATCCCTCAGGCCCCGGGTCTCCTTGCGCGAGTTCCAGTGTTTCGATCAACTACCTTCTTTTCCTGGGTCCTGGAGACCGACCACCGACAAAAAGGAAGACGATGCGACTGGAAACACTCTGAGACAAATTTACATGGGAAGTTCCGTAAGACGGAGGAGAAGTATGATGAAGGGGTCAAACGAGACCCTTCTAGTACACCTTGACCAGTGTGAAGAACCTCTGTCTTTCTTTTCTATAAGTGGAAGTGAGTTCTGTCGAATACAACCGCTTCTTAAACTTTTTTCTTACAACGACAACAAGTCAGTGAGTCAACACAGGTTCTATGAACATATTGACTTAGTGAAACGACATGTGTACTCTGATTACGTTGTAATAATTAGGTGATACGTACGTACGATTCATCGAAGTTATCACAGACTGAGACACACTCGGGGTACCTGACATCGGGGGGTCCGACGAGACAGGTACCTTAAGAGGTCCGTTCTGATGACGTCACCCAACGGTATGGGAGGAGGTCCCCTAGAAGGCCTGGGTTCTTAACTTGGGTACAGAGAATACAGAGGACGCAACCGTCCGTCGAAGAAATGGTGATCGCGGTGGACCCTTCGGGGAATTAGTTGATATGATGGTATGTTTTACTTTCTCTTTCTTTTCTTTCTTTCTTTCGAATACAAGGAGTGGTCGAAGTGTCGTGTCGGGAGAACGATAGCTTCGTTAGGAGTACGAACTGGTCGGTTCCGGGGACGTCGGACCAGGGGTGTAGTACACCGACTGGGTTCTCTGAGTGTTCCGACTGGGTTCGGGGGTGGGGTACGGAATATGGTGGACGGAACACGGAGCACACATTCCCAAGGGACAGTTGTTATTCCCTTATTGTGAACTGGTGTACAAAGGTATGAGCGACCGAGGAGGCCGACTCGGGGTCCTCTACTTCCGACGTCCAGGGGTCTCGGACGACATCCGAATCCGAGTGAGCCATGAGGGTACCCTGAACGAAAGGACCACCGACGGTGCTCTCAGTCCATTGTGTGGACCGTCATACCTTCTCGGTTGAGGGTAACCGGCTGGAAACTGGTAATTCTCTACCCTCTGTCCTTCCTCGTTCGAGAAAAGTGGGAACCTACCTGAGAGGGTTCGAATCTCCGTGTGTCCCAGGTCATCCCCTTTTTTCGGTTCGTCTTTTGGTTCCAGGTTGTATTTCCGACCTCTGTCTCTGGTTTTTGAGGGACATCTTCCGTCTCTAGTTTCTAGAAGTCGTCGTTTGAGTCTAAATGTTGTCGTCTCCCTTATGCTGGGTGAATTCTTGGTGTGAGAGTTGTCTTTCGTCGAAACACGAACCCGAAGATTCTGAAGTGGTCACCCTGTCGAATATTCGTCCACGTTTTCTAGTACCCTCCTTTTCTTCAGTATAGGAACCTCAGTTCACGTACAAGTAGGTTTCGTACAAGTAGGTCTCCCAATATACCAACGGTAACGATACCAACTAACGAAATTGATTCGTCTACTTTCATTACGTACTTATTTATTCTTCAGTAGTTCTCCTTTCTTTGGGAAGAGAATTTCCGTCCCCTACTGGGGCCTCTGACTTACTCTGATTTTTGATACTGTTTGGATCTGTCGTATAATTTTTCGTCTCTGTAGTGAAACCGTTGTTTTCAGAGATCAGTTTCGATACGAAAAAGGTCATCAGTACATACCTACACTCTCAATCTGGTATTCCTTTCGACTCGTGGTTTCTTAACTACGAAAACTTGACACCACAACCTCTTCTAAGAACTCTCAGGGAGCCTGACGTTCCTCTTGTTTGGTCAGTTACAAATTCCTTTAGTCAGGATTTATAAATACTCTTCCTGGAAACCGACTTCGACTTCGAAGTCATGAAACCGGTGGACTACGTTTCACGACTGAGTAATCTTTTCTAGGACTACGACTCTTTCTAACTTCTGTCCTCCTCTTCCCCCACTGTCTCCTACTCTACCAACCTACCGTAGTAACTGAGTTACTTGAACTCAAACTCGTTTGAGGTCAACTACCACTTCCTGTCCCTTCGGACCGCACGACGTCAGGTACCCCAGTGTTTCTCAACCTGTACTGACCCACTAACTTGTTGTTCAATACTAGAGAAAGAACATCGACGATGGTCGAGGAAGCAGTCGTCCAAGAGGGAAGGGTCACTGCTCTACCGGTTTTCGTAGTTGTAGAAGAAGGTACTAGGGTCGCTGTAAAGTTACGTGGACAAACCGAAGATAACCAAGTGTACACGTACGACAGCGAAGTCAGTACAGACTGAGAAACACTGGGGTCCCTGACACAGGGTAGTCCGAGGATACAGGTGTCCTAAGAGGTCCGTTCTTATGACCTCACCCAACGGTACGGGAGGAGGTCCCCTAGAAGAGGACCGAGTGTATGGATAAGGGTTTGGATAACCACACCGGGGGTACTCTCTGTAAAAGGACCCCGGGTCTTTTGTGTGTCTGATTTTCACCTAAATCAAGGTGTTTGTTTTCGTTGTTAAACTCCTCCTTTTTCTTCTAGAGGTTCGTTTTTAGTCTCGGGGAACGTCTTTCTTTTCCTATACCTGTTTCTCGACGTAACGTATTTACAGGCGACAGGTTTTTCGTTCTACATTCCCATGAAGTAATCACGGGATCGTGGAGTCGAAGGACACCCGTTTTTCTGTTAACGTTACTTTAGGAACGGCCCGAAAAACACGTCAAACTTTCTTTAGTGTATTTTTCGTGGCTTAACACAGACCGCCTCTCGTCCCTAGTTCTTAGTGTATATTAGTAAGGGAAAGAAAATAATTATCTAAATCAAAGGAAAAATACAATGTCCCTAAATGAGGAGAAAGAAACGTCTTTGAACAGTCTTTATAGAAATAATCCTGTGTTTACACGGAAGAAGACTCATTTTGTTTATACGACAGGGGACGGTTCAAGTCTCCGTGGGTTCCAATCGTCACAAGAAATCGCGCGTGGCACTTCCTCCCGGTCAGAGGCTCCGAGTCCCTTAAAAGGTGTCCGGAACTTCTCGGTAGGTTCAATATTTTTCTTACAAGTACAAATTTTTAATTTACAAACCAAATTTATAAATTTACAAGGTAAAAAGGAGGACGGACCAACAATTAAGTCATAATTTTGTCTTCTCCTCAACTAAATGTTAGAGATTGTAATCGGAGATCCCGAAAGACTCATCTGTGAGAGTTAAGGAAGAAGTCTCAGTATTAGTAGGAGTGTCAAGTAGTAAAAGACTCATGGATGGTCAGTAGTCCTGTCTTCGGTAAGTACCTAACTGATACAAAGGAACCTTTGAATTGAGACGTTTCTCTGACCCTAGGGTACAAGATGTCCATTCCTCTGACTCCGAGTCTCTCCAATTCAATCAAAAAGTTCTACTGGCTCAGTCGGACACTGTCTTCTCCCTATATCCTATAATTAGATCTAGGGACACTGTAATTTTACCCATAGTAAAGTTGGTTGTCAGTATCCAGTCCTTTAGTCTGAGGTTTGGATAGTACTAAACCCTGACGGGGACCTACCTCCTCGGACCACCCGACGTCAGGTACCCCAGCCTTCCTCAGTCTGTGCTGACTCACTGAAGTGAAAGTGAAAAGCGAAAGTACGTAACCTCTTCCTTTACCGTTGGGTGAGGTCCCAAGAACGGACCTCTTAGGGTCCCTACCCCCTCGGACCACCCGACGGCAGGTTCCCCAGCGTGTCTCAGTCTGTACTGACTTCACTGAATCGTCGTAGGAACCCAGTCCTTCTAGGGGACCTCTTCCTTTATCGATGGTGAGGTCATAAGAACGGACCTCTTAGGGTACCTGTCTCTTCGGACCGTCAGGTACCCCAGGGTGTCTCAGTCTGTGTTGACTCGTTGATCATGAACATGAAAGTCCGAAGAATCCACCGACGACGACGACGATTCAGCGAAGTCCGTACAGATTGAGACACCCTGGGGTATCTGTCGTCGGGTGGTCCGGGGAGACAGGTACCCTAAGAGGTCCGTTCTTATGATCTCACCCAACGGTAAAGGAAGAGGCAGAGTCCACCGTGATCATCATTTCTTGGATGTACAGTTACGTCCTCTGTATTCTCTGTGCCAGACTAGGATCCCAGTACTTCTAGGGGACCTCCTCCCGTACCATTGGGTGAGGTTATAAGAACGGACCTCTTAGAGTACCTGTTTCCTCGGACCATCCGATGCCAGGTATCCCATCGTTTCTCAGTTTGTGTCGACTTCGCTGAATCATGTGTGTACGTAGGGACTTTATGGATGAAACTGGAGGAACGGTCAACGAGATTCCCTAAGTGTCTTTAGACTAATCCCAGGTTGTTCCGTGAACGTTTTCTACTTTCTGACGTTCTAATTTCGCTCAAGAACAATAGTTAGTAAAACCTCATCGGGAATTTCTGTGTAGTAGTCGTTTCATTACTCTATAAATGACAAAGGGTCTAAATGACCGTGAGATTATTTACGGTCTTAACTGTAGGCAGTCACACCCACCTCCTAAGACGTCTTTCTACTCAAATTTGTAAGGAGAAGTGTAAATCCTCCTTTTGTACTCTCGTCCGACACCGAGTACCCTACACAACAAAGACCAGTTAGACACCCAGGAACAGTCCCTCTTTAAAGACGGTCGAAGTCTCAAAAGTTACAGTCTGGTCCTTCCTTGGACTCTCAAGAGAAGTTGGTCGGTAGATGACATGTCGTTCAGTCGACTCCTGGTCTGTTCCTTTCAGGGAAGGGGTTCCGGTGTGTCGTTCAACCCCCACTTGCCACTCGGGTTGGGACCTGAGGACCGAGGGGCCCGTCTTAATAAAGTTGAGACGGTTTCGAAGACCTTACACTCGACGAATCACGTATTCGGAATTTGTGGAGGACACAAACCTACTTAAAAAACTTGACCATCCAAAGAAGATTCAGGAAGTTTCTGTCTTCTTTTAGAAAAGGTCATTTGTGACTAACTGTTCTCCAACCTTCACCTAAGATTGTGTTCGGTTTGTCCTCCCCAACCCTTATTCTACCGAATCGTCTCATTCTTGTCTCGATCACTGAGTAGGGTCCTTTCTCGTCGGGTTCTTGGTGGGACACCTTGATGTCGTCGGGTCCCCCAGAGTCGCCGGGGTCCTTACGTTTCTCCTTCGCCGACCAATGGAACTCGTGACTGCCGGTGCACGTCTACTTCCTCGGCGGGGGCTTTCGGAAGGAGTTGTCCGTCGATTTCTACCGTCTAAGGTGTGTTTGCAAGTGCGTTCTTACAGGATCTGAGTACCTACAATACCGGGAGTAGAACATACGTGTGTGTGTGGGGTGTGTGTGTGTATATATGTGTGGGGTGTGTGTGTATGGGGTATGTATCTATATGTATGTACATATGGTATGTGAGTATGTATATGGTGTATGTATATGTAAGTGTGTGGGGTGTGTATGTCTACATATATTTGGGGTGTGTGTATATACGTGTGTGTGTCTGTATATATGTGTGGGGGTGTGTGTATATATATGGGGTATATATATGTCTGTGTGTGTGGTGTGTATGCGTGTATATATATAGGGGGTGTATATGTATAGGGGGTGTATATGTGTGTGTGTATGTACATGAGGTATGTACATGTATGTATGTATATGTGGTATGTATATATATATGGTGAATGTATATGGTGCATGTATATATATGTGTGTGGAGTGTGGAGTGTGTATGTGGGGTGTATGTGTATATGTGTGTGATATGTGTGTGTGGGGTGTGTATGTATATGTGGTATGTGTGCGGTTTTCCGACGACTACTCTTTTGATATAAACTCGGAGATCTCGTCTTAAAGAGTCAGAGTTGTGAGAGTTGTACCCCCTGGTCGGGCAAAGATGACTCCCTAGACAGTACCGGAACGACCCACATATCGTCGTGGACTAGAGATGGGCGATCTACGAACGTGAGTGTGGGGACTGTTGATGTTGTTGGTTTTCACCAAGAAGTGGTCGACCCGATGGTCCCTTCGGGTTCTTATGACCTCACCCATCGGTTAGGGAAGAGGTCCCCTAGAAGGACTGAGTCCTTAGCTTCGTCCCAGAGGACGTAACGTCCGTCTAAGAAATGGTTGACTCGGTGATCCCTTCGGGTTTTTCACAGAGTCCACGACGGTCTTATGAGTAAAGACGACACTTGGGGAGTAGATTATCTACTAACCCTTGCAAAGTACTCAAGTCGAAAACCTAAAAGAAGTTACAACAAAGTCACCGTATGAAATAAACTGACCTTATCATGAGTTACAAACCCGAGGGTCTACCGAGTCACTATTTAGTCCTCTGGACTCAAGTTAGGGACCGAGTCCTTCTAGGGGACCCCTTCCTTTACCGTTGAGTGAGTCATAAGAACGGATCCTTTCGGTTACCTGCCTCCTCGGACCTTCAGATGTCAGGTACCCCAGCGTTTCTCAACCTGTGCTGAATTGTTGGTTTGTTGTTATTGTTTATGAGTCACAAATAGAAGTCAAGGGGATTTTTCCCTTCCATGTATAAAAAGATTAATATTTAGTTCAATAAGGGCACCACTTGTCACGAAGACTCCTCAAGTCTTCAAAGAAGGAAGACCAGTAGTGACTCAGTGTAGGTAGGTGGGTCCCGACTGTGTGGAAAATAAACTTTCGTCTTGGTCACTTGTCTAAGTTTCTACAGGTCTCCGACGAAAGTCTTTAAGGTAGGACAGGTGATTCACTCACTTTATTCTCCCGTCAAGAGTCTTAGAGGACTCTTTCGGAACATTTCTATGTATAAACACTCAGGATGAGTTCCTTATTCCGGGACATTAGACACAAAATTTTTTTTTTCTCTCTCTCTCTCTCTCTAGAAAGGTCCTGTAACACTACTAATCTTTTCCCACCCCTAATGACAGATTCAACCTTTAAAAAGAAGAATAATTTTTAGTCTTACCAAGACAGGAATGACAAGGGACCCTGACGTCGTCTCCCATGGAATGACCACGCATCTAATTACACCCGTAAAAGACGTTAGTACGTACTATGGGTCTACATCAGTGAGTTTCTTGGTGAAATATTTATGTAGAACTCTCGGTTGACAATATTCAGGTACAGACTTGTCGATGTCGACCAGTCAAGGGTGATTGTGTCGAATCGGGCCAGTTGGTAAAGAGGATTGTGTTACTTAATAGTTCGGGATTTGGTCGCCAGGGGTTGGAAAGACCGTGTTCCCTAGTCAAAGTTCTTTCTATTAAAAAGGTACCTGACCCCACCCTCTCTACCAAAACCCTACTGAGTTCACGTAGTGTAAAAAACACGTGAAATAAAGATAATAATAATGTAGTCGAGACGGAGTCTAGTAGTCCGTAGTCTGGGATCTCCAACCCCTGGGGACGGGATTTGTTGTCTCTTCTGTACGTCGGGATTGGTAGGGGAATGAGTCCAACATGAATTTTGAGAAGGTTTGTACGGTCAGTTATCCCTTGTGGTTAGTCCTTTAGTCCTATCAAAGGTTAAAAGAGATCAGGAACGGGACTGTGAGTACTCGGCAGACTAGAACCAGTTCAGTAAAGTGAAGAGACTCAGAGTTAAAGGAACAGACCTTTTAGTTTAATCTATTCCTACCGATTTTGCTTTGAGTTTACCTAATACATTGAACGGGTACCCATCTCAATCAATTTTCGTCTTGGTCCCACCGGTGGGCCCAGTGGACGAGTGCGATGAGGGGGAGGTCTATGAGTCACAACGGGGTAGAGTGACGTGACCCGTTGAACGGACCCGATGTCCGGAGGACTCTGATAAAGAAATTTTCTGACTTCTCCCCGAAGGGACCACCGAGTCACCATTTCTTAGACGGACGGTTATATCCTCTGTACCCAAGTTAGGGACAAGCCCTTTCTAGGGTGTACGGAACCTCGTTGATTCGCACACGTAGTGTTGCTAACTCGGACAGGTGATCTCGGGTACGAGACGTTGTTTTCTTCGGTGGTGTTACTCTTCGGGTACGGGACGTTGATCTCTCATTGGAGTGCTGATCTCTTTTCGGGAACACCGTTGTTTCTGGGTCGTGTCGGTTATTGTCTATTTATTTTAATACAAATTTTTTTTTTCTGACTCTTCTCGAACTCGATATAGGTAACTACACCAGTGTCACTAATAGAGGACGACTAGTCTTCGAGAATATCGACGTACACCGAAGCTCATTGAATCTCCTGAATGTAAAATTGGGGGTAGACGGGAATTGAGTTCTACTCTGAAACTCGTGTAGGGAAAAAATCTATAGACAAAAGAAGTAGACAATTTACTTACCCAAACTGAGGTACTTGTTACTTCTACATTACACCGGTACTCGAGAACGATAAAAACCGTCACCGTCGTCTACGACAAACAACGAGTAGGTCTTCGACGAGAGGGACCCCAGAGAGAACGATTACCCGAGTGTAAAAAGGACCCTACTAGTGTACCGTCCGGGGTCCCTACCGGGTCCTTCTGAGGGTCCTACGAAACGGTCTACGAGTGAAAGGGTCTTAGGGAACGTCGATCTCCATCGGTACCTTAGGTCAAAACTATTTCCTTTGTACTTCAGACTCCTCCTTAAAGACTCCTTCGAAGACTAAAGGAACCCTTTCACTGTCTCTCCTGTCGGACGGGCGAGACGGGAAGTGGAATGTACCTGTACCAGGGACCTCGTCGACATCTGTAGAACCCTTTAGGTCTTCCGTTGTTCGAACTTCCCTTCTGAGTCCTACAGTCTCCATTTTCTACTGACTTGAATTACCAACTGGGTGGACTGGTTGGGGTCTCTACAGAGGAGTCCTGAAGAACGATTTGTTTGTAACATACAGGAAAACCAACTTCGTTGGCAATCAATTCCTAAGACATTTCGATGTGTTTACGTTTGTACACAAACGAAACGGAACCCGACCTTAGTATAGGTAACTACACCAGTACCACTAATAGCGGACGACTAGTCTTCGAGAATAGTCATCGACGTACACGGAAACTCATGATTATTTACCACTTTACTTAACGAAGTATTATTTGCGTCAAATAAACCATCTGTCTTTGGAAAGATTTACATCTCGGGGACTTCCTTCTTCTCTTATAATTTCTCCTTAGAAACAGTACTTTCTCTTTTTCTTCCGGTGGTAATGAGACGGTCGATAAGACAAACAGTGTACGTAGACACAAACTCACGAATGACATACGGATCGTGACACGTTCCACCGCCACGGTTTCTTGTTCTGTTCGTTTCGGAATGGGACCATTCCAAATTCCTGTCACCACACTGTCCATAAGTTCTTCCCAAACAACACTTATAATTATTGTGAATATGGAAGTTTAATGTGAATTTTCATACTATTAGACACCTCCGTGATCTATTTTGTTTCCCCCATGAACGTTTCACTTTATTTTTAAGGTAAACTAATGGTTCAATTTTTTTTCCTTATTCTTCTTTAATATCTACTCTACAATTCAATGTTTTCTCTTTCGTCCCACAACATATCTTCGAACTTGTCATCCTCAACTGAGTAACTGTTCCAGTCCTTCCCGGAACGATTCCTTCGTTGTAAAGTCGTCTGTCGATCTTTCATTTATTCACAATTCGACCTCACGTCTTCCCTATATTTCAAGGTCTCTCTTCCTTCTGAAGGTAAGTGAAGAATCGTGTTAGGACACGGTATCAACAGGGTACCGTGTCAACCATTTCTTAGACTGACGGTTACGTCCTTTACTTCCTCTGTGTCCAAGTCAGGGATCCGACCCTTCTAGGGGACTTCTCCTGTGTCGTTGGGTGAGGTCATAAGAACGGACCCCTTAAGGTACCTGTCTCCTTGTACCGTCCGATGTCAGGTACCCCAGTGTCTCTCAGTTTACACTGACTCGCTGATTGTGAAAGTCAAAGTACTGTACAAGTTCCAGTGACTCTAAACCCTAATCCTAAAGGTTGAGTCAGATCTCGTGAAAGACGACCTCCACTTAACTTTATGGACCTTTTCGAACCTTTTCGAATCTTTACGATTCCATTCTTTACGGTTCCTCTTAGGGTGTGAACCACCCGTACGACCTGAGTTACACGACCGGTGAGATTCGTCCGACCGTTGGAGTCACCGGTAAGCCTCTGCAAAGGAAGGGTGGTCGAGCCGACCGTCTTGTCTCTTACACTCGAGGGGTCGGGATAGAAATAACAAGACTCCGTAAGTCGAAAAGAAGTTAGACGACGAAACTTTACGTTTCTGTAGACGCCCACACACGACGGTTCTACCCGGGGGGTGGGGAAGGTGCCCGTGGAAGAGGAACCTTGTTGTCCGAAAAGACGTGTCTTCCGACGGCCGTGGTGGAGTTGAACAAGGGTCACACGAAGGACCGAAGAGTGGAGGAGTCTCCCCTCGATGGTGAAGTCAAAGGGTCTAAGACCGTCATAGAAGAGCCAGAGATAGGGACTAGGTTCAGGTCTGGTCCATTCTCAGTATGTGTATGTGCGAAATCTGTGTACACTCCGAACGTTCGGTTCTAGAACCGATTACACATGTAGAAACCATCATTTAATGAAGGAGGAGATTTACATCAAGTCCTACTAGTTTTATAGATTTCTAGTGGACGTTTCTGCGTCGTTCTATGTGGGATTGAGAAATTTCGAAAGTGGGTCTTCACAGTCTCAGTGAAAACGTGTGAAAGTAACCAGTTTCGTTTAGTGTACTAGTGTTCGAGGAGGGACGTCCTTCCCCGTAGTCAATACTTACTAGTCACGACATAAGATAATGGACTAGGAATCTTCCTAGTGGACTCACTAGGGAAATTCTACCGTACTTCTTGTGAAGTTTTCAGTAAATTCAGGTAAGACAATAACTTCATTTGAGTGATAACGTAGGACGCAAGTCCACCAGTCTTTTAAAATAACCAAGGTGAAAGTCCTACGTAGAGGTTAGACGGGTGTAGAGTGGTCGGGTGGTCTGGGGTCCAGATCCGGTGGTTACAGGGAGGTCACCTGAGGGACAGAGAAGGACATAGACGGAGGGATGTACAATAAGAGGTGCAACGAAGTTTTGTGGTCTACCTCGCTCAGTAAGAAGACATCGTGTCGAGGGGTACCCGAGGTAGAGGGAGTCTCACCTTCGACGACAGACGTCTTCCCGGACGACCGGGGCGCACAGACAGGGGTACCGGACGGACCGGAGCAGAGGACTGTCGGAGGAGACAGAGTTGGGGGTCGGTCCGACCGTAGGACCGACTGGAACTTGTGAGGTCTGCGTCGGGACGGTCACGGTCCCCGAGACATAAGTAGGTAAAAAGACTGGGTAGAGGGGACGCGTGTGGAGGAGAGACTCGGCAACGTGTGCACGACGGAAGAGACACCCCTCTCACGGACAGGGGGAATGAATTTTAACTTGGTGATGGGGGTTGGTCGGGGCGGGACGTGAGGCACGGGAAAGAGACGAAATAGAAAGAGGTAGCGTGAACTGTGGTAGGTTGTGTCTGTTACAGACAACACATCAAACAAAGGACAGAGACGGGTAAGTCTGTTTTCGAGGTCCCCCTGTGGCAATAAACAGGAAATAAAACAAGGTCCCACATTCTTGTGAATTTTACCTTGTCGACGTCCGGGCCAAAACACGTACACACGATTCAGCAAAGTCGGCACAGGTCGAGAAACGCTGGGATACCTGACACCGGGTGGTCCGAGGAGGCAGGTACCCGAAGAGGTCCGTTCCCATGACCTCACCCAACGGTACGGGAGGAGGTCCCCTAGAAGGACCGGGTCCCTGACTTGGCACAGAGAATACAGAGGACGTAGCCGTCCACCCCAGAAATGGTGGTCGTGGTGACCACGGATCATGTATAAACAATTTATTTCCTTAAGGTACTGTTGGAATTCCGAAGGGTCCACCGTGGTCACCATTTCTTGGACGGACAGTTACGTCCGATCTACATTGTCTGTGTCAAGTTAGGGACCCAACCCTTCTAGAGAACCTCCTCCCGTACCGTTGGGTGAGGTCATAAGAACGGACCTCTTAGGGTTCCTGTCTCCTTGGACCGTCCGATGTCAGGTACCCCAGTGTCTCAGCCTGTGCTGACTTCGTTGAATCGTGTACTGTTAGAATATCGTTAGTGGAATTAGTACTGGAAAAGACTCGGACTTTTCCTTCTTGTGACGGAAGAGAGGTTTTTACCCTTGGTACCCGCAACCTCCCTTCCCCTCGACCCAAGTTTAGGACCGAGACCGTGAACGACGGACACTCCCATACCCTTTCAATGGATGATGGAGACTTGGTGGTGTAGAGAAGTTTTACTCTACAATAAAGAGTTCTGAGAAACCTCCTTAGTTACTTTATTACGCACACTTCGTACGGTGTGTCACAGGTCGGGTCGTGCGTGGGAACTCTTGACCGTCGTCGAGAAGGATTAATAACGTATTGTTACGGATCTACGGTATCCCGAACCGCCGAACGAGTGGTCGAGTCGGAAGCGGGACCACTCGACTAGAGTGTCGGGACCTTTAAGTTCTAAGCGGAGTTGTTTCAGTGTTTAGTAGTGTGCTGAACCCAGAAGTCTCTGAGACTGTTTATCAGTTTTAGCGTTCCACTTCAAAGTTTGTGGTTCCAAAGGACTTTATAATTTATCGTAGACTTTTTCTTCGTTGCACCACCTTTTGCTGCTCTTTCTGAACCTACTCTGAACATCTTTATCTCTTGAAGTTGGTCGTCCCCGGTGCGTCCTACATTTATGGACTCGGTTGCGTGTTTAATAGTTGTCTCAGGTCGCCTAGAACCTGCTCACTCCAAGTGGTCCGGGTGTTGGGACTCTCGCTCGTGGAGGAATTTAGCACGAGGGATTCACGAGCCGAACGGAGACCAGGGTCGGGATGTCAGGCCATTCGTTTCTTAGTACCCACTCTGCACGAAGAGTGTCGCAAGGGTCGTACTACTATTTTATGTCTGCGAGACCGACCCTGAAGGGACCACCAGGTCTCTGATTCTGAGGCGGGAGGGTTACGTTCTCAGGGTCCAAGGTGGGGACCACTCCCTTGATCTAGGGTATACGGTGTTGATTCTGGTCACGTCGGTGTATTTATTCTTGTGTTAAAAATTTTTTTCATACACCTTAAAGAAAGGCTCTACTACCTTGATGACCTTAATTCACCATCACTACTAACATACTGAAACACTCAGATGATTTTTTTTTTAGTGACTTAACATGGGACTTTTCCCGTTTAAAACATGATATCCTTAATATAGAGTTAAAATTTGAAGTACATTATACTGAAACGAAATCCTAATTAGACATATACAACTTCATGAAAGGTTATAATTTCTTAGAGTGGTTTTGGTGGTACACTAACGGTGACTTTTTATATATTAAAAAAAAAAATTTTTTTTCTTCGAGGTCGAGTAGAAAAGAGACAAAACAACTTTAGACGTGACAAAAGTCCCATGTTTTGAGCGTCCAAGGGGAGGTCGAGTGTCCCCAGACTTAGTGGTACTGGTAAGTCGAAGTCCAACCAGTGAAAACATGTTGGACAGGAGCCGGTCCCGTCTGGTCTGTCCCTCTCTAGGAGATGGGTCGACGACAGGACCCATCCATTATAGTGTCTGGAACAGAGACCGTGAGGAGAGGGTGTCGTCACCGTATCTAATGTGACGTTGGACGGAGAACGGGAGGTCACTCGACCGGACCGCGGGTGTACGGACCGTTTCGACACTGATAAGACAGTAACGCGTGACCTCAAAAGTCTCCGTGCTACTCCGGTAGCCTAGTCGTAGGTACAGTCTACCCTCCGAGTATCCTTACACGGACCCGAAATTCCGGTCTACAGGGGCCTAATCATCTGACGGAGACGAGAGTGATCGAGGTCCAAACATCTAATAAGACCTCCGGAGACGAAGAAATACTCCTTTATGTCACAACTTGTGTCAAGTCCCTACAATACTTCTTGTCTTTGTCCCCATATTCTCGGACCATGTCTCACCTGGTAACGTTTTTACATCGTAAAAATAGTGGATTTTATCGAGAACGAAGACATGGAAGAAGCAGTCCTTGAACCTGATAACGTCATAGGTGGTCCCCCTCGAGGGACTGTCATCAGCAAGGGAAGGGTAGGAAGGAGGTTACAGTGGTTTCTCTACGAGGGATTAATGAAATGTTATAACATCACCCAAAACGGTATGTAAGTGTACTTAGTCGGTACCCACATGTACACAGGGAGTAGGACTTGGGGGAGGGTGGAGGGAGGGGCAGGGCAGGGAGTTCCAACAGGGTCACGGGGCCGGGACTTGTGGCACAGAGTACGTAGTTTCGACCTGACCGCTAGATAAAGTCTATACCATTATATGTACAAAGTTACGATAAGAGAGTTTAGTAGGGTGGGAGCGAAAGAGGGTGTCTCAGGTTTTCAGACAAGAAATGTAGACACAGAGAAAACGACCGAACGTATATCCCAGTAGTAATGGTAGAAAGATTTAAGGTATATATACACAATAAATATGACATAACCACAAAAAGAAAGACCGAATGAAGTGAGACATATTATCCGAGGTCAAAGTGGGTGGAGTAATCTTGACTAAGTTTACGTAAGAAAAATTATCGACTTATTAATTTTATTTAATTAATTAAATGTTTTTCTCTCTCTCTACGATGGATTTTGGATCTGTGTTAATACGATGAAGGGACGTACTTAGAGGTGTTATCTTTTATCTTGAGTGACACACTCACTTATACCTCTCCACCTGTAATTGTCTCTCACGTCTTGGTTCCCTTGGACCAGAAGGTCTAAGGAAGGTTCCTGAACGGGAGTACCCGGTACGGTCTTGAACGGTGTTAAGACAGAGGAAGGTACCTCATAAACTAAGTTGTTTGTAGGTAACTCGAGAATCGGGGGTCCTCCGTGACCTGCTTCACGGCTCTTATGTCGGTAGGGGGTCTATTAGACGTCAAAATGAAAGGTGCCAAAATCAATGTACTCCAGTATTTTATAGTTTACCTTTTAAGGTCTTCATTTGTTAAGGATTCAAAATTTAACGTGAGGTAAGACTCATAGCACTACTTTAGAACGTGTAAAGTTAGGTGGGGTGGGGTGGACCTAGGGGTAGGTAGTCGTAGCAGACGAGAGCTGTAGGTTGGTAACGGTAGTAGGTACTAGGTCCCAGTGGACCTTTTCTACTGGAAGGGAGACTGTGTACCAGTCTTCCAGTGTCGTCGGAGCGTGACTTAGTGTCATGGATACAGTCAGTGGAGTGAAGGTGGTGCATCCGCAAAATAGTAGAGTGTAGTAGTGTTCTTCTTCCTATTTAATTTTTCTTACTTCACTACGGCAAACGTCGTTGTACCTACCGGGATCTCTCACGGTATGACTGACTTCGTTCTGTCTCTTCTCTATGGGATACTGTAGGGAATGTACACCTTAGACTTTCCTTTACTATGTTTACTTTGATGAAAGTTTTGTCTCAAAGTGTCTGAAACGGTCGCTGAATACCAACGGTCCCCCTTCCTAATCCCCCTCCCTATCGATCCCTCAGACCCTATCTATACAGGCGTGACGAGATGAATTTTACCTATTGGTTGTTCCTGGATGACAGATCCTGTCCCTTGAGACGAGTCACAATACGCTCTCGGACCTACCCTCCCCCCAAACCCCCTCTTACCTACGTACACATACATACTGACTCAGGGAAGTGACAAGTAGACTTTGATAGTGTTGTAACAATTAGTCGATATCAGGTTCTGTTTCAAATTTTCGAATTTTTATTTCTTTTCTTCTTCTCACTCGTCTCATGAATATTTTATGAAACTCTCTGGTATAAGTGTATTTAAAACAATGTCATATATAACGATATTAACACGATAAAATACTTATCACTAACGATTAGAGAGGGACACAGATTGTATTTAATTTGAAATAGTATCCACACATACATCTCCTTTTTGTATCATAATGTATGTCCCAAGTCACAATAGGGGCCAAAGTCCTTAGGTGACTCCCAGACCCTTCGTAGAAGTGCCCATTCCCCCTCCCGACGATATGACCTCATTTCTTTCATTTAAACGACGGGGGGTTCACACTCGCACATCTCCAGGCGTCCACTTTCAGTTCCACGGGGCTACGTGGGGTTGACATCGTCTACTCCTCTACCTCTTCCGCAGTTAGGTACACCGGGGGGGTGTACGTATGTGCGAGTCAACGAGTCAACGTAGGCTGAGACACTGGCACTTGACATCGGGGAGTCCAAGGAGACAGGTACCCTAAGAGGTCCGTTCTTAGGACCTCGCCCAACGGTAAAGGAAGAAGTCCCCTAGAAGGGACCGGTTCCTAGTTCGAGGGCACAGGACGTGGAGGAAGTGACCGTCTTCCTAAGAAGTGGTGACGCGGAGGACCCTTAGGTATCACCTAGGTGTCTCTGCAAGTTTCTCGTGGGAGAGCCTGCACTACGAGGTGCCAACATCCACTGTAGTCGGGGGAGGAACTCTTTTGTTTTCTAAGTAGTCTTTACACAGAAAGAGTTTCTTCTCCGAGCCCAAAATTGATTTTCCTTGGATACACCGTTAGTGACTCTAAGTTTCGTGAAACAATAAGTCAACGACTCGACATTTTATAAAATCCCGCACGACTATTCCTTCGTTCTTTACAAAAACCGGTAAAGATTTCGATTTCGTTGTCCCTCGGGACAAAGATAAATTTGTGGAGCTAGGCACTTCCTACCTACTCGTCCACAAGAATGTGTCTGTCTTGTCCCGCCAGCCACCAAGATTTAGGAATCCAACGATTCTTCGGAGGTAGTACAAACGGTTTTAGAGTCGAGGAGTCGTGGTCGGGGGTCTCTTTCTGCGTCGTCCTTACCCAACCCGAGTCCGAAAGCTGAGGGTCGTTTCAGAGGTTCCGAAAGGCTCCGAACCATGTGTCCAGTGTGAACCTCTTAGAGACCTCCTACCCGTTCCACATCGTACTGACTTCCGTTCCTGTACCCCCAGTGGGACCACAGAAGTTCCTTACCGTTCGGCAAGGATTACCGTCTGGTCCTTCCATTGCAAAGACACACACACACGACTTAGCGAAGTCAGTGCAAGCTGAGAAACGTTGGGGTACCTGACATCGGAAGGTCCAAAGAGACAGGTACCCCTAAGAGGTTCGTTCTCGTCACCTCTCCCACTGGTAAAGGATGAGGTCCCCTAGAAGGGCTGGGTCCCTAACTTGGGGTCAGACAATACAGAGGACGAAACCGTCCGCCCAAGAAATGGTGATCGCGGTGGACCCTTCGGACGACCTCTAGTTTCGACCTGTCCCACCCCTACCCTCCCTCCTCCCCTTGGTCCCGTCCACGTGTGGTGACTGTTTTCGCCGCACGGTGCCTTCTCCTACCTTCTATGGACGGTTGAGGTACGACTTGTCGCACGAAGGTAGGTAGGTCATTGTGGTGTGTGTGACATGAAGATGTCCGGAGGAAATTTTAAAGATAAATAAATACGTACAAATAAAAACGGTGGTGATCAAGACTAAAAAGTGTGTGTGTGGCGGGGGTAGTAAGTAAGGAGTCATGTTTCTGACTCTGGGAGTACGGGGGTCGGAAAGGAGGTCGTAGGATAGAAAGACAGAGGTCGGGGTAGTCGGGGAAGATTCCGTCCCATCCCAAGGAGGAGGTCGGTGTCCTCGGGGAGAGGGTCGTCTTAAGATTAGGGACTAGGACACTCCAAAGAACGACCGAGAAGTCGTGTGTGTGGTGGTTGGGGGTGGGGGCATAACACTGTCTTTACATACACCAAAGAAGATTTAGTTTTCGGAGAGAGGGAAGGTCGGGAGGTGTCGGGAGAAAGGGACCTAGCTACCCTAATCTTCGCCGACTAAATTAATCAGGTCAACGTCGAAGCGAAATAATGAAAGAGTAAATGTTACTTTATTACCCCTCGTTCGGTTTCCTTAAACAGTAATAGATTCCTTGCCTACTCCGACCCCTCCTACGGTTAAAGACCTGAGTCGACGTCGGGAACCGAGGTCCGTCGTTCCCTTCAGCGACGGAAAGGTTCTTTTAGTCCTAAACACTGTCAAACACCTCAGGTCGTCCGGCGACCCTGGTTATCGGGCCCTGGAGGCACAAAGATTAGTAGTGGGTTCCCTGGTCTCACCCTTTAGAAGACGGCGAAAGGCACACTACTACCTGTTCAGGGACTGGACCGACCGACTTGGCGGTTGGGTAGAGTAAAGTAGACCTCCTAAAGATGTCGGACAGCGACATCCACGGTTGGCTGTCCACGGTCGAGTCGTTACGACTAAGGAGTCCAGACTTACCCGGGGCCTCAGACGGAGAACTTTGTTACGATCCCATTGAGACTACGTACGACCGTGACTCCTGAGGAGTTGACCTGTCTGTATATGTCGGAGACCAGGGTCACCTGTGGGACCGGAATGACGAGTGTGCATGGGAGTGTATGCAGTATACACAACCGACGTCTCTTTAAGAGTGGCCACGGGTTCACGGGGTAGAAACGGGTGGAGGCATAAGATGTGCACGAAGGGCGGGGGGAGGGAGGAGGTTCCTAAAGAAAAAGGAGGAGATACAGGTGAAGAAAGAGGTCGACCGTTTCAGAAAGAGGGATATTTTCCGGTTTGTTCATAATGGTGGAGGTACTTCGAGTGGGACTAAGAGTCTGTATCTCGGAGAGTGTGACTGGGGGACCCGTATGTCGGGTAAGACATGTTCGGAAGTAGTCGCGTGTGTGACTTAATATACATGAAAACAGTTCAGAAGGGGGGGGGCTTTGTCTATTACTCTAACCACCTTAATATAAGACAAATAGAGTCATATGAATTTGGGGTCTATTTTCACAGGCTGTGAGTCGCTCATAAGTCTGACAGGTATGGTGACATAAAATTTACTTATTGGTTGTTCCTGAAGGACATGTCGTGTCCGTGGAGACGAGTCACAATACACCGTCGGACCTACCCTCCCCTCAAACCCTTTCTTACCTATGTACATATGTATACCGACTCAGGGAAGTGACAGGTGGACTTTGATAGTGTTGTAACAAGTAGTCGATATGAGTAGTACCCGACGTCGGGTGGTCCGAGGAGGTAGGTACCCTAAAAGGTCCGTTCTCATGACCTCACCCAACGGTAACGGAAGAGACATATGTTTTATTTTCCAATTCTTTATTATTTGGTTTAATTTTTATCTAAAAAATTTTCTCAAAATTTTAACACATGGGACCACTCTCTTAGTTAGTTAGTTAGTTAGTCAGGTATTAGTTAGTTAATTAAAACTCGGTTTGAGTAACAGATACTTCGGGGTCGAGAGTCGAATTCTTACTATTTTACATGTCAACAGATTCACTACACTAAAGTCTCTCTAGTTATTGGGTGAGAGACGGGGTTTTATCGAAGGGAGTTTAGAGTAATGCCACGTACTTTAAGAGTGGTAATTAAATATGAGTAAAGTAAGTCGTTGATAACTAACACTGTTCTTGACATACTCTATTTGAACTTTAACGTAGACCTGGGACAGATCGCGTAGGTAGACTCTCTTCACAGCCTCCTCGATGGGAAACATACCGCCCTTTGTGAATGGACACCTTCCAAAAGTCCTTCAAGAGACCGAGAACCTCTTAGCCACCGGGACGAGAAACTTTCCTCCTTTTCCTTACCCTCCTCTTTCTCTACGTCGCCCATCGTCCTCTATTCCTCAAGTGAACCCCGGTAGAACTTGACCCCTCAGAGCTCCTCCACCGGTCATCCACTACCTATGTTCGCCGAGTGTCCTTTTCACAGGGTCTAATGACACTAACGGTGGGTCCGTGTCCGTCCAGGTCTCGTACGGCACCTCCACTACTGTGCTCCTTGCCTACGTCGTATTCTTCCTTTTTGTTGGTTTATTTTCCTTTTAAAGGATCTCGTCTCTATCCCGTGGTCCGTGGACCGACAACAAGTCAGCGATTCAGTACAGGCTGAGAAACGTTAGGGTACTTGACGTCGTGTGGTCCGGAGGGACAGGGAGCCCTAGAGGGTCTCAAACGAGTTTGAGTACAGGTGACTTAGCCACTACGGTAGGTTGGTAGAGTAGGAGACGGTGGGACAAGAGGAGGTCGGAAGTTAGAGAGGGTTGTAGTCCCAGGAAAGGTTACTCAGCCAAGAAGAGTAGTCCACTGGTTTCATAACTTCGAAGTCAAACCACCGAGTGACCATTTCTTAGGTGGACGCTTGCGTCTTCTGGGTCCATACTGGGGAGCCAACCCTTCTAGGGGACCTCCTCCTTTACCGTTGGGTGAGGTCATAAGAACGGACCCTTTAGGGTGCCCGTCCCGTAGGACCCCCGGTGTCAGGTACTCCAGTGTTTTCTCAACCTACGTTGAATCGCTGATTTGTTGGACTGCAGATTGATTCGAGAATGTGTAATAGAAGTAGAACGAGTTAGTAGTAAACAACTATCGTTTATTCATTCACTTATTTACGTAAGTGAGACAGGAGAGAGAGAAGAGACACAACCGTATGGTGATAAACACAACATTTATGGTGATAAAGGTAAAAGAAAAATAAATGAATAAACATGAATAAAAAATTTCATATCAACTATATGTCAAGACATAATCAAGGTCCACATGTTGTTTCAATAAGATAATATATGCATATATATATAAGAAATATATATATAAGAAAATGTCTTAGAAAAGGACGAGTCCAATAATGTCTTATAACTCGTGTAAAGGGACACACCTTCCAGAAATAATATAATAAAGGTAAAAGGACAGTCCCTTTGATCTCTAATGCCTCGTTTTACTGAATTGGTCCTAATGTGCTATCTCCGTCTCGAGGTCAGTTTGAATCAAAACAGACTAAAAGAGAACGAATAGTGGAAGGAAACACAATTGATCTATAAGAGATTGGATTAGAAAGACTTTTAGGTCGAATCCCAACGTAATGGAGGTGTACCTTCGGGGGGGTTGGGACGGAAATTAAATCGGGTTCATTTTCACCTTCGCAGTCAGCAAGTCAGTACAGGTTGAGAAACGTCCAGTACAGGTTGAGAAACCTCGGGGTACCTAACATCGAGTGGTCCGAGGAGACAGGTACCCTAAGAGGTCCGTTCTTATGACCTCACCAAACGGTAAAGGAAGAGGTCTTAGAGAGTACGGGGACGGGTTTGTCCTTCGGTAAACGATCCAAGCGGTTTGTCTTTGTTGAGGTCCGGTGGTCAAGGAGTTGCCGTCGTTCGAACGAAACCAGTGGGGATGCAGGAGTGTACCTCGGACCGTGTTTTTCCTGAAACTATTTACAGACCTCAAAAAATTCCCCATTTCTAATATTCATTTGTCTGTTAATGTTAAACCTCAAGACTCACGATTCTACCTTTTTTTGTTCCATGACTTCTTGGTGTCCCTTTCTATCAAGGTTAAGTCTGAGTCCCAGTCCCGTCAGATGGATCCCGAGTAGTCTACTGATCCTCAATCAGATAGTCCTTTCGCCATTATTACATTATCCTTCCACCTAGATGAAACCTTCCTGAGGGTTTCATCTCTCCTTCACGATGGGGTCTTCTAGTAAAATCTGGTACACCCTTCTTAGACACAAAAAATAAAGTTGTCAATGTATAAATAAAAGTACACTTGATCTTTTTTTAATACGTATATGTACACAGGTCATGTAATTTGGGTACGAAAACGTGGATAACGTCGATTCAACTTTGAATATAAATTCATTGTTAGAAATTTTATTTATTATTGTTCTATCACCATGTATACCCCCGAAAGATCCACCAGGTCACCAATCCCTAGGTGGACGGTTACGTCCTCTGTGGTCGAACTAGGGACCAGATCCTTTTCAGGGGCACGGAACCTCGTGGATTCGGGTACACGGTGATGCCTTCGGGTGTGAGATCTCGGACACGTGGCATTTTTGTCTTCGGTTTCGTTACTCTTCGGAGACGTGACGTCGATTTCTCACCAGGGACGAACGACGTTGATCTCCTTCTGGAGTGTGTCGTAGATTTTGGGTTACGTCGGTTTTCATTTATTTTAAAAAAAATTAAAAATTTTATTACCATATCCACCATACACTTATACCGTTTTGACACTTCCACTAAGAACTCGTGGACTTCAACACCTTCGCGACTCGTTTCCGTCCCTCCACGCCTGTCGCACCCCGTTCATTTGCCATGTCCGTTAAATTTGACTACTTTGACCTTTGACGTACGTCCGTGTGACGCCCCTGCCCAGACCCTCCCTGGTGTAGTTTGTGAACGGTGTATCGAACCCTGAAGTCTCCCGATTTGTGGTCCCTCTCCTGGTTCAGCTCCTCCATCAGTTCCAAGGTAGGTTCGTTTACCCTGTGAGTCGGGGTGCGAAGTGTTCAGAATTCTTTGTGGACGGTCGAGTTTGTCAGTCTCCACACTCGGTTCAATTTGGACGACCCGATTAAGTCCCATCGTAACAGATGGGACTTGTTTTGCTCGATTTACACTCTGTTTTCTAACTCATGTTTCGTCGTCTAGGTACGTACTGCCCACGTCGGTAGTTTCAGCAAAAATTTTATGTGTTATTGCACCCTCTTTGCAAGTGTGTATTTCAATTCACTTTCTAGATCTATGTTTAGACATATATGTCGTCTTATATATGTATGTATAAGTAATATCCTTTTTTTTAACCTTCCTATGTACGTGTGTGTTTGCGTGTGTATATATAATATTTATATTGTCGCAAATCTCAACTACTGTCCGAATGTTGAAAAATCTGAAAGTGTAAGAGATTCTAAAGATGGTGTTTATCATAAAGTGAACAAATAAAAAGAAAGTAAAGAAACTGAATAAAACAACTCCTTTTTTTTCGATAAAAATTTCTTTTACTTTTTTTTTCTGAAAAAGTGGTTTACTACGATTTCCTTTTCTTCTTTCGAAAACCAGACCTTTAGTCTTCGGTTTCGTTTCAGAGACTTTCGGTTTTTTCATCACTATTTCCCGTAGGTGAGTTTTTTTTTTTTTTTTTTTTTTCCGGGTGTACAATGGGTGTAAGGTTGTCTATTCTGGATCGTCGAACGTTCCATCGGGTTCAGATTTTCTCGTGGTGGTCCCCCTTGTTTGAGTCGGCAATAAGACAATAGTTTGAGGGGACTACTACCTCAACCGGTGCTTGCTCTAGTTTCTGTTGTCGTACGAGTTCAGATGACGTCGGTAGGTTCGGTTGTTCGTGGTCTAGTTTGTTCGACACTACTGGAACTGCCCGGTTCCCGTTGGAGAGAGAGCACTGACCTAGACTACCTCACTTCTCCTCCTGTAAACTGACAGGGTCAGATGTTGCGAAACCTACAATGGTAGTTTTGACCCTAGTAGATTCGACCGAAACAGTGGAGGCTTCTGTTTCTTCCTTTTTCTTCAGTGCCTCCTACTAAGTAACGACGGGGCATTATTAGAGGGGCCCTTTTTCTTTTTCCTCGCCTAGAACACTGATTAAAATTTTGAGTCTCTTACACAAGTTTAGGGTAAAATGTCAGTGAAGGGAAAACAGAGGACGGTCGATTATGTTCCGTGACTCGAAAACAAGGAATTGGGACCCGAATCGGAGTAGTTATCGTCACACGGTCTGAGAGAAGACGCAGTTTTGACCACGGTACCTTCTCCTTCCAAAGACCAATCCGGGGTCACAAACAGAACGTGTTTAATTGAAAGGACCCTCCCCCACCCCTGTCTCTCTTTTATTCTTATGTTACATTTCCTTTTATGACAAATATGAGGTCGATTAATAAAGTTATTAGACTAGGATGAAACCGTTACCTGATTTTACCTCGATTCCGAACAAAAACATAAAAAAATTACGACAGGAAAAAGAGATGTAAGTAAAAGACCTAGTATCTTAGAGTACCAACCCTCTACGGGTGTTCAAGCAACCCGAGTCAGGAAAGTAAAACGTATTTCCTTTAGCTCCGAGTCACGACCCAACTGAGTCCTAAGTCATCATATTATGTTACTGTTCTTACTCCTCCTTGTCGACCCTACATCACTTTTGATCCTATGCCAAACTTTAATTCGTCTTAAGGTTAGAAATAATCGGTACATTCGCAGTTATTTACAGATGGTGGTGACTCTGAGTTGAGACGTTTATATTTATCCCTATTTTAGTGCGTGAACTCACTTACAGACCTTTTAACACACGACCCGGATGATGACCTAGAGTTTTGACCGGTGTGTAGGATGTTTCGTGCACCGTGTGTACAGTGTGTAGTGACGTACAACTCACACTCGAACCCTTACCGAGAGTGGTAGGAGACAATGTCTGATTCTTCGGTTCTGACGTTTCGATCTTTCCCCGTCTCAGTTATAAGTGTGTGTTAAGTGTTTTAGTCCATTGTCCTCGACCACTTTCACTTTCACAATCAGCGAGTCAGCACAGACTGAGCAACCGTTGGGGTACCTGACATCGGGTGGTCCGAGGAGACAGGTACCCTAAGAGGTCCGTACTTGTGACCTCACCCAACAGTTAGGGAAGAGGTCCCCTAGAAGGGATGGGTCGTTAGCTTGGACCCAGAGGGTGTAACGCCCGTCCAAGAAATGGTAGACTCGATGGTCCCTTCGGGACAACCGGAGTTATTCAGGATAGAGTAATATGAAAATTTTAGTTATCACTTTCGCGAAGTTTTTGACGGTTCACGAGTCTTAAATTCCTTACTGGGACAAAAGGGATTTATAGGTTTCACCAACCCCAGGAATTTCAATTTTAGAGGGACTTAGTCGTCAAAGTAGAGATTCTTTCTTCCGAGACAGACAGTTCACTATAGAGTCCGAGTAAAGTTCACCAAAGATTTCCAGGAAACTAATGTCGAGACTTGTAGGTCTAGGAGACGAACGGGACCTCATTCGTGTACGTCCCGGTTGCTCCAAGGTATTTACTTCATCTTTTATGTTGAAAGTCTCTGCGACCTATCCTTAATCCTGGGGGTGGTAGAATCATAACTGAAGTGACGAATATTGGGAGAATTGGTTCCTGTACGAGTTGGTGATACGAGTGAAAGACGTGGGCATTTTGACCCAACACAGCAACAAATCTGCGATTCAGTACCGGTTAAGAAAACGTTGGGGTACCTGACATCGGACGGTCCGAGGAGATAGGTACCATAAGAGGTCCGTTCTTATGACCTCGACCAACGACAAAGAGGTCCCTTAGAAGGCTGGGTCCCTAGTTATGGTACAGAGAACATAACCGTCCAACCAAGAAAAGGTGACTCGGTGGTCCCATCGGTATTCTGTCCCTGACTATAAGTTTATTCCCGTTGTGTCATGACAGGGTACACAGAACCGGTCTGTTACTGTTCAAATTTGCCCTTTAAGTTCTAAGAGATCAGGTCCTCAGCGTTCGAGTTTACGGATGTCGACGACCCGTCTATTATTTTACTCACTTTGTTTAAGTCTCAGTCTGTCATCCCTCTTCGCCCCTAACGTCACTCGTTTCCTATGAGTAACTCTCTTGCCGATTTAAAGTCGAAACACACCTTTGCACCTGAGGTCTTAAGATCTAAAGAGGGTAATGCCTTCCGTCTTTAAAATAATTTTTTTAAAAAAAACTTTATATCGACTAAATGTTACAACAAAGTCCGTATGTCACTTCACTAAGTCAATATGTGTGTGTGTGTGTGTGTGTGTGTGTATATAAAGGTGAGAAAACATCTAAGAAAAGGGTATGTCCAGTAATGCCTCATAACTCATGTCAAAGAACACGATATGTCATCCAAAAACAATCAATAAATAGATATCTTCACACATATACCCCGAAGGGACCATTGAGTCGACCATTTCTTAGGAGGACGTTACCCCCCTAGGGACCCAATCCTTCTAGGGGACCTCCTCCCGTACCGTCGGGTGAGGTCATAAGAACGGACCTCTTAGGGTACCTGTCTCCTCGGACCTCCCGATATCGGGTACCCCAGCGTTTCTCAGTCTGTGCTGACTCGTTGATGTGTGTCTTGTCACACATCTACAATTAGGGTCAGAGGGTTAAATAGGAGGGAAAGGGAGCGACAATAGGTATTCTAACAAGAGATGTAGACGTTAAGATAAAGACAAAACATTATTTAAAGAAACACGGGAAAAAAAAATAAAGTGCATATTCACCATAGTATACTATAGACAGGAAGAGACTGAATACAGTGAGTCATACTGGTAGAGATCCTGGTAGGGGGAACGACGCTTACCACAATAAAGAAAGAAGAAATACCAACTTATTATAAGACGCCATATATACACAATGGCGTAGACGAAATAGGCGGGGAGACAGTCACGTGCAAATCTGACGAAGTACAGGACCAATAACACTAATCACGACTCATTTGTGACCCCACGAGTATCTTTTGGATGAGACTCAAAATTTAAGACCTTTAATTGAACCTAATAAAATCCCTGGTATATCCGGTTCGTCTGTAAAGACTCCCGATCTAATCCGGTTACCAAGTGCTGGGAACTTAGATTGGGTAGAGGGAGGGTGGGGTCGGTTCCTGTGCCTCGGAATACTCCACTTACCTCACCGGGCAGTGGTCCCGCTCTTAGGTGCACAGGACGGTGGGCCAAGTCCTAAGAAGGTGGCGGGGAACGACGAAGAGGAAAGTAAGGGACCTCACCTGACCTTTTCCTTCTATGTTTAAGTCGTGTCTTCGTCGTTTTGAGTCTAGTGAGTAGGAGGTGAGACCGGCCCACTAAACCGGTCTCTTGTTCTGTCTTTTCGCTACTAAACGAAAGACTGGTACTCCATTCGTTACCCTCCTTTCTTTGGGACCTGAGCCCAGTTCCAAGTATCGCTGAAGTAAGAGAAAGTCTATGACTACATAGATGTATAAGTATTCCAGAGTCAGTAGTAAGATTATTACAGGTGGGAACGACGAGACAAAGGAGTCCACAATGGAGAATGGACAACTCGTCCCTTATAGGGGTTTCCCGACGGGAAGAAAGAGGGGGTCTTTCTATGCGACAACGGTTCTCTTGGTCGAAGGTTTCAGTCTTGGTGTCTCTCATTTCCCGTAGTCCAATGTGTCATTGTCAGTACGGGGTCTGGGATTAACCTAATAATTACCAGGTTTTAAGTCGAAATTCGTTAATAGATGAGGTGTGGGTACTTTTTTATTTCGTATTCAGTAAAGAATTGACAGGAAGGATCGTTTACTCTCCTTATCTAAGAAGAACGAAACACACTCTCTCAAAGATAATTACTCCGTCTTTTATTTAAGAACCTCCTTTTTTTTTAACGTATGTAGGTGTGTTGGGTGACCACTGAAAAGAAGGTAATAATTTTCCAAAAGATTTTTTGACTTCTTTCGATGATTAAATTTAGAGATATGTATCGGGTCAATAAAGACATAGTCCCGAACGTTTCCTAGACTATTGTTAAAAGTTTAAAGGGTTTACTATAGAACAGAGGACACTTAGTGGTCTGGAAGTCAGGTTCTGTCGTACCTACCTATCTAAAGTCTGGCCGACACACGGTTGGGGACACACCCGAGGTCTGAACTCGTCTCGATTGACTATTCTGGAGTTCCTCGGCGGACTCCCGTAGGGTCTAACACGATCACCATTTCTTAGACGGACGGTTACGTCCCCTACGTTCTTTGCACCCAAGTTAGGGACCCAGTCCTCCTAGGGGACCTCATCCTTTACCGTTGGACGAGGTCATAAGAACGGACCCTTTAAGGTACTTGTCACCTCGGACCGTCCGATGTCAGTTACCCCGTCGTTTGTCAGCCTATGGCGACTCGCACGTGTATGTATGTATATGTTCATCGACACAGGAGACTTGAGTCTCAGTTCCCCATCTTTTCGACTGTGGTTTGGTCGAGAAGTACCCTGTTACATTGTGCATACTCAGACTTATAGATGTGGTTCGAGACACCTTCGTCTCCTGACTTGTCGATCGTCGTGGACCCTTTGGTTCCTTCCGACGTGTCTTCTCCACCGTAAATACCCGTAACTTCCTACTCATCCTCAAAGGGTTTCTCCGTTCCATCATCCAACAGTAATACTCGTTTCTTCTGTTCATTATATACCAATGTCAATATTATTAGGAGACGTTCCCCCCACCCGCCCCCGACACATTAACTACTACCCAGGAGACTACGTGTCCCACTCGACGTCGTCGATACTTAAAGACGTTTCACAAAAGTTAAGTAATAAAGTAGACTTGGAATTTTTATCGGGTTTCGGGTACTTCAGTACAGAACCTTTTTCGGTTCGTGAACTCACTCATGAGACGTAAATAGTAAATTAAATTAGAAGGGTAGTCTTGAAATGTCTCCCATAGGAAGGATAGGGATAGAACGGTTGGTCTCAGGTTAGTCACCCGATAATCAAATGGATTGGACCCAGTATTTCGTCCTCTCTATCCTAAGTCAGGTTCCGTACGTGGACGGTGGGTACACTACGTCCACCAATTATTGATTGGTGTTTTCAGGTCTCTTATGTTCCGTTGAAAACTTAATCCCCTATCTAGACCTAGAGACCGCAAGACCGAGAGGGTTGAGGTCACATCGGGCTCTTCTGGTCAAAAGTCGTTTGAGCACGTCGAATGGTAGATACCTCTCGTCGACAAATCCGTTTGTCTACAGTCTACCGTGGTCACCGACACTATAAAGTGTAGTGACAGAAGGGGAGAGGACGTGTGTCCGACCCTTAACGTATAGGCGGACGTGCCGTCGTGACCTCCTTTAAGAGGAGCAGTCGTATCCTCTCTGTGGAAGTATGTACGTGACTATGTCAGAGGGGCTCTGTAAAATTAAATTAATAAATAAGGGGTGGATCCGAAGGAGGAGGGGGTGGTGTTTGTGTGGTGGTGGTGGTGGGTAGAGATTTAGAGATTTTTTACTTTGCACTCGGTTGAGTCTTCGTCTCTTACCTAAACTTAGGGTTGCAACGTAAAATAATGGTAGGACCCTCACCTCTAGGGGACCGACATTTACCCTAAATAGGTAAGTTACACATAAATAACCCCTGGTCATTACACGGTCTGTGTACCTTAAGTACCAGTCGTTTTACTTGGAGAAGGACGGAGTATCTTAGATGTTAGATCGTTCTTCCTTTTCGTTACTTTAGTTGGTAACACTAGTCAAACTATTCGTAAGTCAGTCTTCTTCGTCCTAAGACTCTCGGTCCTCCCACCATCAAGGTTAAGAGTAGGTCCACCAATTTTCGTCGGGAGACAGGTCACGGACCCTCGTAAAACCTTCCTCGGACTAGTCTTAGTCCTCCCGAACCTTTTTCTTCTCCGAAGTCTAAGTCTGTTCTAGTCCACGGTGGTAAGTGTCCTGTGTGAAAAGGAGTGGACATTTTACCCAGATCCCGTAGGGACCACCAGGTCACCAATTCTTAGGTGGACGGTCCCGTCCCCTGTCCTCAAGCTAGGGACCAACCCTTTGATTCTAGGGTGTACGACGTCTCGTTGATTCAGACGGGAGACGTTGACGACTCGGGCACACGAGGTCTCGGGTGCTGATTTCCAGGGTTCTCGGTGTTGATTCTGGACTACATCGTTTTATTTTTTGATTCATAAAAATTATCCAGATAATCGTTCTAGGTGGAGAGTGTAAACAAAGGAAAAAAACTCTTGATTTACTCTATTGCAGACAAGATCTAGACTGTATCATCCCGAAGAACAACAGTAAGGGCAGCAGACCCGGGTGCGTCCGTCTACTGTCGTGGACGGAACGTGACGTTCCGGACTCGACCCTCTCTATGGTCCAGTGTGTGGTTGCGACTCAGTGAGAAAGTTAGTCAGGGAATGTTACTTGTGTTTCATCCTACTCCTGGTTTCTCCGGACTTACTTTTGTATCTTTTTTAGACCAAGGTCGGTGTTGGTCCCCTGGCTGAAGGGTCGCCCAGGACCCGGAGAGGTCAGTGAAAATACAAGTGGACGATTGTCCTGTCATCATAGGAGTGGTTTGTAGGGCACCATTAATTACCATATTTCTATCATCATAGGTGTGACTTGTAGGGCACCATTAATTACCATATTTCGGGTCTTAGACCACTTTGTTCGTTTACCGTTCGTCACCTTTCGGTAGGTCCATCTTGACTATTACGTGAATATTGACAGTACTAAGAGTAACAAGTCTTCGATCTGGCACGAGAATTCACCTCAAGTAGTATTTAGTACTAGGCCACACGGGTGAACGGAATGGTACCTGCTTTATCTTTCTAGTACCAGTAGTATTAGTCTTTCCGACTCTAATCTTAGGGTAGAGTCAGTGAACGTCGGCCCCTACGCTTAATTGGAGAGACTTGGAGGTACTGAAGAAGAGGTTTTACCCCTACTCGTTATGGAAGGGGTATCGTATCACAAGACTCCTCCTTTTCTCGGTTACTGTTCACGGTCTTTGTAGTGTCCTTGAGGTGACTGCACGCTTAGGTCCACTCACTACAATCGAAGGGACGGACTGAGGGGTCGAAGAAGCACTAGGGTATAGTGATTCACTAGGGTGTATCAGTTCGGAAAGGACTAGGGGTTTCGTACGAGTAGAGGTCCCTTGAACGAGAGACTCTAAGACGGTCGTAGGGCTCCCGAGATCCGGTAGTTGTCGACCGGGAGTCAGAGGAGGGAAAAGGGGAGTCGTAGGAGGAAAGGGCAAAGTCCTTTTCCAAAAGGAAGAGAACAGAGTCGGGTCGGGGAGTTGGGTTTGAAGTCCAGGATGGACAGGTTTGCACAAGGGGTATGGGGAGGAGGGTAAGGTCGTTCCGTTGCTGTGAGAGACTTTTCAGGGAGAGAGACGGCTTGGTCGGAGTCTCCCAGAAAGGAAGGTGGAAGAAGATTTACGGAGGTAGTGTCGAGTCACAATGGACAACGATTACTGTCTTGGGTGAAGATCGGGGAGTCGGGTTAAGGATGCCCAAACATGGAGGTTTGACGAGGAAATACAGAGTAGGGAACTAGGATCGGTACTACGAGCTTAATGAATACCGACGTCCTTTCGTGCCCGGACGGGACTGGTGACGGGTGTGTGTCGGTAGTCACACCAGGACGAGGGGACGTTCCTCTCAGGACTGTTGAGGGCACACAGTAGACCCCGGGACGAGGAAGTGGTTTACAGAAGGTGAACGTCGGATTCGAACGACTAATAACACGAAGATTAATGAAGTGTAGATCGTGTGACTCCTAAACGGAGTTAAAGGGAAACTCTCCAGTGGTCCTTACGAGTAGACTTAGGACTTTGGTAGGACAGACACCTTCTAAGGCACCCCGACCCTCCGACTGTTCCTTTGTCAGGGAGGATAGATCTCGACGACCGTCGAGACTTTAGTTCTCGACTAAGTCTCCACTTGTCTCGGACCTGGTCTCGAGACCCCAGGTCTCCTCTCAACCGGACAGACTCGCACCATCCGTCTCGGTCCTCATCCATAGTCTTCGGCAGAGTGACCAGATTTTGAGTCGCCAAACCCGACCCTTGAGTCCTCGGTTAACGGTCCTCGTTCTCCGGTCTGTAGATTCACCGGTTCACCCAGACTTGGTCGGACGACGGGTACACGGACGGAACCACACCACGACCTCTTTCTTCGGAGTAAATGCTCCAGTCTGGACCACTAGTGAAGGGTTCTGAGAAAGAGGAGTTTGCGGTGTGACGAACTACAGTGTGGGTGGTGTGAAAGGCGGACTTCGAGAGGGGAGAAGCGTGGGAGGGTCGAGAGCTGAAGAGGACCAAGTCAAAGGGACAGGAGAGAGAGAGGAGCAGAGAATGTCTAAGGGACCACTGAGTCGACCGTTTCTTAAAAGGACGGTACGTCCTCTGGGTCCAAACTAGGGACCCAGTCCTTCTAGGGGACCTCTTCCTTTACCGTTGGGTGAGATCATAAGAACGGACCCTTTAGGGGACCGTCTCCTGTCTCCTCCGACCGTCCGATGTTAGGTACCCTAGTGTTCTCAGTCTGTACTGAGTCGCTGATTTGGTGGTAGAGAAGAAAGAGATATCGAGGGATAACAAACATTTTAGTGATCCGATCATTCGTCTTCTCGACCCTGTGTCGGAGGGTTATGGGTTACCGAAATGAACAAGACTTAGACAGCATCGTCTCTGTTGTCCGTCGACTCTTTACTTCTGGTAAATGGCAAAGTTTTAAGTAGTTCGTGAATGACACCCCGACCTAGATACGACCCAACCCCACCTCCCCACATTAAGATTCCGGGAGTTCCTCGAAGTCTACTCTTCCACCGACCTACCACCCCTAAAGTGTGGTCTCTTTTCCGAGGGGTGGGAGAGACTAGACCTCAGTAAAAATCTGGTCGATCTTCCGTAGTGAGGTTCCAGGACTGTTCATACACCAATGGGCCATTAACAGGAGCGCACGTAAACGTGGTCTTCGACCTGAAAAGATGTCGACGACGTACGACATAGACGTTTTTGGTAGTCGGAGTGGTAGTTAGGGGTTCGAACATACCAGAGACTTAATAAATTACGATGTAAGGTTCTCCGACACTTATTACCTTACGCCACATTTATTAGAATAGAAGCAGAGATGTGCGTCTCCAACACTTCCCCGTGGATTTCTCCATGATAAGACGGTCTTAGAATGTTGTGGACACGTACTAATTTTTGGTTTGGTTTACGGGGGATTCTATTGCCGACAAGGCATCGTCCCCTTTCTTTGCTCGTTCACAGAGTAGTATAAAGTATCTCTCTCTCTTCGTTAATATATAGTCCGAAGTCCAAGTTCACGTGAGCCTATTAATGTCGTGACGAAATCTCAACATACCTCCGACTGTCTAGTGGGCCAAGAAGGACGGAATGTCCCTGTCCGTCCCACGGAAAGGATTAACTGTCTGTTCCTGCCACTAGGGGTCCCTTCAGTGGACCGAGTGTTTATCTCAATGTTCCTCCTTCTGCGTTCGGGTCCCAAACCCAGAAGACGGAAGGAAACGTCGTCAGAGAGAAAAGGAGGAAGGGTGAACCAATAGTCCCGTCGTTGGTTTACACGGAACAGTGCACGCTAGTACAGTGGGTGGGTGTACAGTCCGAGTAGAAGTGCAGTTCACCTAAAAACACTCAAGTATCCTTCTCTAGGAATGCTAAAAGTACGTGGCGTGACTCACAGTTTGTGAACGGGACAGATGAGTCGAATTATTCGCTGATTTCAGTTCCTTCCTCTTTCTACTTCTGTACTTCCCCTCCTTCCCGAAACAATTACTGGGGTGGGGGGATGGGGGTCACGAACCCATACTCTCGTTGTTCGAAACATGGTTCTTAGTTCTTTAGATCTTTGGTCAAGACTAAGACGGAGATGGTCGACATGGTAGAACCTCTTCAGAATAGTGACACTTATAAGTTAAAGAAAGAGTTATTTTACTCTATCTGTCGTCAACTCTGGGGTGTTCAAACGTTTCGCTGGTTTTGCCCTTGGTACATGCCCCCACCTTCACAACAGGGGCAGATCCTGACGTACACGGAGTCTAAGATTCCTACTACGTCCTTCCATTTATGAGTAGTCATAAACCCCATTGAACCCTCTTAAAAGCTAGAAAGATCTCCATTCCCTGGTTTTGTTTCCGTCTTTATACTCAGGGAGTTCGGATCAAGAGTCCTTATCACGTACAATTGGTTTACTAACATTGGTAGGACTTAGGAGTGGGTGAAAGTTTTAGAGGTAGTATCTTTGGATGGAGGGACCTGTTCCTACCTCCTCTTATACCGGTCTTTACTATCTTCGTTATTTATGAGGTGACGTCAGAAGTGGGAGTAAAGTCTTCACAAATAGGAGTTTCCAGAAAGAAGAGAATTCTCGAGCTTTAAAGAACACTGTCGATAACGGATTGGTACACTGGGATTTTCTGGTAAACTCCGTGTTTCCACAGAGTTACGTGTGGAACCCAGCTGGGGGTATAGGTAGAATTCACCTGTAGACTGGAGGTTTTAGTGCACCGGTAGTTGATCCTCCCTCCACTTGTCGTGGAGATTCCTTTCGTCGAATAATATTTGTCCGAGGTAAAGTGTTTTATATTCTTTTAGGTCCTACTGTCTCTCGACTTTGTAGTGGATTAACCCTCTTGTTAACCCTTCTTGATAATTGGTCTTATCTAAGTGAAGGTCTGTGGGGCGACGAATTCACAGTTCTGGTCTTATTGAAGGGGTTCAGACTAGCTACTGAGGTGAAGAAAGGGTTGTGGCACTTTCTCGCAGCTCCAGCCTACTATTTTCTAATATGTTTTCTGCTCGGAACAAGATGGACGAGAGTAGGAAGGAGGAGAAGAGAAAGGTCGAAATAACACGTGACTTAAGACTAATAGAGAGACTATGAAGACACTCGTAGGACTTCCCTCTTTTGACATGGAGTAAAAAGAAATAAATGAGTTATTAAACGACTTGCAGAGGTGTGTCCACCAGGTGTCTGTAGAAATTTAGTTTTACAGATTGTCACTCAAGGAATGGACGGGGAGTCTAAAGAGGAAGGAAGATGGTGAGACGGAGTTGCCTACCGTGACGTTTGTGGAAGTAGTGGTCCGTTCTTCCACTCCTCGGGGGGACCTGGGATTTTGAGGAAACACACGATGTAGGTTGTCGGGATTTAGATTAATCCAAAACGGAACTAGAAGTTAATTGAGAGACTATAAACAGTCTAAGAGATATACACGGAATATAAAAAGATGTATCGAGGTCCTTTTAGTCCCATCTGTTTTATTTGTATTTTGGACAGGAGTACCCAAGTTTAGGTCGGAGGAGGGAACCCGTTTAATAAAAACTAAATAGGAATAGGAGACAGATTCAGTCCCAGAAGTAGACTTTTTACTTCTATCTTTAGCAAAGATGAAGACCTACCTTCCTACCTAAACACTTACTAACTTACTTTTTAACCATATATGTAAACCACCCTATAACAAGTAGGAATTTTTCCTTCCTTTTGGATAGAACACGATATCGTACCTACTTAAAACTTAATACGGTTCACTTTGTTCAGTTTATTTTTCCTGTTTATGACAACTAAGGTGAAACTACTCCAAAGATTTCCTCAGTTTGGGTATCTGAGTCTACTATCTTACCACCAACGGTCCCTAACCCCCTTCTCCCGAGACTCTTCAGTATTAAATTGCCCATCACAACGTCAAAACGTTCTACTTTTTCAAGATCTCGTAGTGATACGTATACCTTATATACATTCTGACGACGTGACATGTGCGATTTTAACAAATCTACTATTCGACACATAATGTAGAAAAAGTGGAGTTAATTTTTTTAAAAATTTAGTTGGATGTGGAAAGTGATGTTCAAGGGTAAATGCAGGACAGAGAGTAGAGTAGGCGGTACTCGGCACTGGAGGAATTTCCGTCCTTAACTTAGAACAAGTAGAAGTACTCGGACTATAGACCGTGTTACGGGTCACGTATAAACCACTATAATATGTGTGTGTGTATCCGAAGGGACCACCGAGTCTGCCATTTCTTAGATGGACGTTTCGTCCTCTAAACCCAAGTTAGGCACCCAGTCTTTCTAGAGGACCTCTTCCCTTACCGATGGTTGAGGTCACAAGAACGGACCTCTTAAGGTACCTGTCTCCTCGGACCGCCCGATGTTAAGTACCCCAGTGTTTCTCAGTCTATACTGACTCACTGATTGTAAAAGTAAAAAGGTAAATTAGTATATATACAATTTGTCTAAATATATGTATGTATATATATACATATATATCTCTCTCCGTCAAAGGGTCAGATCTTTTTACTATGGTTATACTCATCGTGTCCTTTCTGAGGTGGTTGTATAGGGGGGTCCCTTCATATGGGTGAATATTAAAATAAGGTAAATTATTCTCCTATACACCCCCGAACAAATTTGGGAAAAGAAATTTTTGTCTTGTGTTGACCCTCACGAACCTCAAGGGCGTCCTTCTCTGTCGACGGGACGAGGCCCGAGGGAGCCCCTCGACGGCGTCTTTCAAACGACGACAGACTCAACGAAAGAGAAGACTCGACAGTCGAGCTGACGAAGACTCCTCGGGAGCCTCTCCACCCTCCTTCTCCTCCACCGAAACGGCCACAAATTTAGTTCTTTTCCTTCAGAATTAATCGACCTCTACCCCGGTCGGGGTGGTGGAGTCCCTTCCGCGTCCTCTCTCTACCCACCTCCACTCCTTCCTCCTCCTTCCAGGTGCGTTTGTACCGTAGCTCTGTGGTCGGGTTCCTACGACCACCCCCTTCTCTCTCCGGGTCGCAGAGTGAGGGTCGAGGGGGTCGCGGTGGGGTCCAGTCCCGGAGAGGAACCGACTTCGGTATCCACCTCGGTTGGGGTTGGTGGGAGTGAGGGTCGACCCTCCAACCCGAAGTGATGTGACGGTAGGACCGAAACGTGACTCCGAGGTGGTGAACGGTCGACGTACTGGGTTCGATCGGTCACTTGGAACGTCTTTGAGTCAAAGGGCAGACTTTGACCTTTACCGTTGGGGTCGGAGTTTCGCAACGACTCTAGTAATTTGTCTCAATTTACGCGTGTTTCAACGCTTCTCTATTTTACTAAAATTTTGTACTCAAGGTGTAGATGGACCGGTGAAAGGTTTGTGCCGTCGGTGGACTTGGGTCTCCTTTTACGTAACTTCCTTTAGTTCCTATTGAGCCTACTCTTTTGAACCTCCACTCATTTTGGGGTCACACATTTCACAAGTAGTGGTAAGACTGCTAGCTTCTTTTGTTTTACTTTGTGTTGTTTATAACGTACCTCCGTTTAGTGTCACCGGGTTTCGGGACACTCAAACCCGAACGGACACCTGCCCCGTACCGTGACCCCTCCGACTTTGTGCATCATAGAGGAGACTGGGAGTCTGATATACGGAAAAAGTCACAACGGAGGTAGTCTGTTTACTCCTGTGACTCCAAGACGATAGTGTTGTCGAAGGGGTCTCTCGGGGTTGATCCCGATTCTTTCTAGTCTTTGGGTGAGGTCGAAGGGTCTTAGTATAGGAGAGAGATGGTAAGGAGGTACCCAAGAGAGGTACTTGTAAGGTCTACTAGGTTAGGGAGTGGGACACATAAGGGGAGTAGTGTCTCTGTAAAGTGTGGGAGAGGACCAGAGAGAGTAGTAAAGATTTACTATTCTTTTTGAGGCCAACGTGTTTCGTGTCTGAACTGAGTTTGTCCTCCTTGTCTTTCCTGTAGGTAACTGAGGATACGGCCCCTACGCGGGCCCCCACGAGTCCGAAAACCGCATTGACCCTGGTCACGGGACACGCATCGTGGTCAGTTCACCTTTTATGTTCCATAGTGGTCGAGGATGGTCCGGGAAGAAAAGGCCGGAGTGACGGAAGTGGGGGCTTCGGACATGAGGAGTTTGGAGGGGAGGATCTGTTTTTACCAGGTGTCTCGTGGCGGAGATTAGTGTCCACCTCGTGGTGTGGAGACTCGTAACGGAGTTTCTTCCACCCTGTGTCTAGACACAGGACAGACAGGGATTGGGTGGAACACGAACGCCACTGTAGAGTTAGGAAGGAGTGTCGTTGTGGGGTTGTACAGGTGCATACTACGGGTCGCAAAACCTATTTCTCTCACTTCTCTTCGGTTCGTTGATCGGGTTTCAGTGGACCGGACACACCGTCGTGGCCCGAAGTCCGACCCAGATCACGGGACCCACCGAAGGGTGCGTCCCTGGTGGTTCCACCGTGCACTGTGGATTGAGACGGAGCAGTACACACTCAGACCACGAAAAGCTCACGTAGGACACGACACACACTCACTCACACACACACACACACACACACACGCACACGAGTCAGTACAGGTTGAGAAACTCTGGGGTACCTAACATCGGGCGGTCTAAGGAGACAGTACCTTAAAAGGTCCGTTCTTATAACCTCATTCAACGGTAAAGGATGAAGTCAAAGTAACCGACTTCGGGTCATTTTCTTATTCGTAGAAATTTTTTATTGAAACGTATATTGTGAACGGCTTGACGAATTTCTTTAATTTAAGTGTTTAGTTAAAAACAAAATCGCACTTCCATTAGAACAGTTATGAGTCTAGAAGATCCAAGAAGGGAGAGAAAGTTATTTAACTTTCCTCTCCGACTCTCGTCACTTAAGCGGGACCCGACCCGAATGGACGGGGAGATGTTCCGAAGGGGGACGGGGCGCCTGGTAGTCGGGCCTAGAGTCCCGTGAGTCGAGTCGTGCTTAGGAGTCCGAGGGCCGTGAGAAGACGTAGGGGCTACCCCGTCAGTCGAAGGACAGAGAGGGAGCCGAGAAAGGGTCAGAGCCGTAGAGGTGAAAGAGGTAGGTAAAAGGGGAGGGGAACAGAGAGACGTAGAGGAGGGATACATATGTGTATTTGAGTGAAATACGAAATATAGTTTTGGTCAAAGAAAGTTTAACCCCTCTTTTTGACAGGACTCTTTTGATCTAAATAAAAGCGGTTATAACGGTCCACCACCATCGAAAGGGGTTTCCGGAGTTATAGGGACAAGAGAGGACACAGAGGTCCCTTAGCAGGGACTTCTCGTTTCCGTAGACAAGTGTATGTGTGGCTCCGGGGGTAAGAAGGAGACCCGGAAAGGACTAGACGAGACGGACGGGGACCCCCAGGATCTGGAGGTCCTCTGGAACCCGTCCTCGGGGCTCTCACGAGTCGTCTACGAGTCGTGCCGGGGAGGACAGGAAGGGACGTGGAAGGACGAGCCCGGCTCGAGGGATCCGGTCTCGAGACGGACAACCTTTACGGAGTCGGGTCCTGTGGGTCACCTCCATACCTCCGTTCCACCCGTCCCCCGTAGGGTGTGACTGACGTCCCGATATTGACGTTTCTAGTCGACCAAAACTCCCAGGAGACAGACAATACTGTCTACTACTCGTACAGCCCGGCTGGGACCCATTTGGGGACCCTTGCGGGTAGAGTCTTGAGTCGTCGGAAGACTCCTACCTCACTCGAATTGTCTGTTCTGTGCTGCCCGAGACTCACCGTCCGGTAGACAGTGTGCCAGGGTAACTCCGGGAGAGACAAAAGGGGATTTACTGCTGAAAAGGGTGAGACTAAAGTGGATTCTCGTACAGTCTACATCTGTTCTTATCCTCTGGGAACCCCTGCCGCCAGAAGAGACCGATTAGTCGGACGACTGTCGACAGGCCGTCTCGTGTCTGTGCTCAGGGTGCCACAGCACCTTTCTCGAAGTTCACTCCGACTTGAAGTCAAGACCGGGGTAGTGAAGATCTGTACACTGGAACCCGGTTAATGAACCAAAGATGTAGGACCGTCCCTTGCTCATCGGTGAGTCTTACTCTTGCCCACCACCTCAAATCGTCTCTTGATAAGTCTTCCCTTCCCACCCTAAACTCTGTTCGATTTCTTGGTTATTGTCCTTCGTTGGGACTCGTCGGGTTTCAAACTTCTCACCTTCCTTTCTCGGAGACGTACCTGTCCTCAACGTCGGAAACCATCTCCCTACGTCGGAAGTCATCTCCCTACGTCGGAAGTCATCTCTCTACATCGGAAGTCATCTCTCTACGTCGGAAGTCATCTCTCTACGTCGGAAGTCATCTCCCTACGTCGGAAGTCATCTCTCTACATCGGAAGTCATCTCCCTACGTCGGAAGTCATCTCCCTACGTCGGAAGTCATCTCTCTACGTCGGAAGTCATCTCCCTACGTCGGAAGTCATCTCTCTACGTCGGAAGTCCTCTCCCTACACCGAAAGTCCTCTCCCTACACCGAAAGTCATCTCCCTACGCCGAAAGTCATCTCCCTACGTCGGTTGGTGTCGTCTTTGTTCTCTTCGAAGGAGATAAGGGTGGAGGGTGACGGGACACGGAGGAGTGGTTGTGTGGGTTGGTCTTCGGTTTTCCGTTCCCTGGGTACCTTGATCAGGTCGGACAAGTCAGGGTCCTCTTCTCCCTTGTGTGGGTCTTGTACAATTCGGCGTCATTGGTCTAAATGTTTTACCTTCGTTATTATTGGTGTTCTAATAGTTCTGTTACGTTGTTTTATTATCGGAGACCTTGTGTCCTCGACAGATGGAGAGAAAAGTGGTGATGGGACACGAACGAACTCAGAGGGGGTTTAGTCCTGATCTCTTCCTTTACCGTTCGTGAGGTCATAAGAACGGACCTCTTAGGGTACCTGTGTCCGCGGACCGTCCGATGTGAGGTACCCGACCGTTTCTCAGCCTGTGCTGACTCGTTGATTTGTCGTTTAGTCCTATGTAGGGAAGTGGGCCGTCGAGGGGGTCTTTGTCGGTGGTCGTAGGGTCCTACAGGAGATAAGTATTTTGTCACTGTGGGTTTCAAATTTGTAGTCAAATGTGTCGAGAATTAGACTAAATTACGAGTGTCGTCGGGTCCGTCCATGTGCACAAACAGGAATGAAATGGCTACTCCTTGACCCTGGGTCTAATTAGTGAAACGGGTCATGTACACGTCTTTATTCTCTCGGTACTGAGGTTGGGAGAAGGGGTGGAAGATCCAGACACAAAGAAATGTAAATAAGTTGTAAAACGTAGAGTGTGGATACTTCCCTCATTTCGCACATAGAGGAAGAGTTAAAAGACTGGGTGGGTCTCCTCTGGTCCCAGACAGACACACCGGACTGAGACGTCTAGAGAAGACTCACGTGAAAAACGAAGTCGAGGTTTTGACTTTGAAAAGTGTTCTCTCTTCCTTCGAGACCTCCGACTCCCTCCCATGTCTCCGTGAAGAGGTTTAGACCTCCTCTCTTTAGTCTCTTGTGAAAGACTTTCTATATAATAGACCCAACTCCGACTTTCTTAGGTACCCGGAATAGGCGTCTCCTCCCTTCTTTTTTATAAAAGGTCTAGTCGCCAGTCGTTTTCGACCAGAATAGCGTTCTGACGTTCAACAGGTCGTACTGACCGCGACTCTTGACCCACTGGACTGGTGTCTCCCGTGGTCCACCCCCGGCCAGTGGGAGGGGTGGGGGAGGAGTGTAGGCACGACAGAGAACGGGACGGTCGTCCGTCGTACTTCGAGACGGCCGTCGTCTTCAGTCGGGACACAGGACATCTGACTGGGTGTACGTTCCTGGGAGTCCCGGTAGTGCAGGGAGGAGGTAGTCCGGGAGGTTTCACTGAGGGACGGGGGCCGTGACTGTGTCGGACCCATTCTCCTGAGGAGTGGTCCTCGAAGGTCTAGTACGATAATAGAAATACATTGTAAATATAAAGGAAAACAGGAGACGTCGGAGTCCTGAAGGCCGAGGACTAATCAGTACCTCACGCTGAAGACGACGTTCCTTTTTCCCAGACCTACCGAAATAAGACGAGGGACCGGAGAGTCCAGGAAAACAATTCGACAGGGGACAAGGGGTGGGGTGTGGGGGCTCTCCCGACTGCGGGGTACTGTTTGACTCTTTTTCTCTCTCGTCGGTTGATATACACGATTTCACATTCGGAGACGGGTAAATAATGTCCCGTTCTCTTTCAGTTGTGTCCGACAGTCCTCCTTTGCCTGAACTACAAATCTCCTCCCTCCCTTCTCCTTTCCTTTCTTCCTCCCTTCCTTTCTTTCCTCTCCTTCTTCTCTTCCTTCCTTTTTGTGGTCTCCCGCGTTTATGTAAGTCTCTTCAGTTCACGTCATACTCTACTCCAGTTTCCATCCTAACGCCCTGACCTCCCTCTAAAGGGACCATCAGGTCACCGATTCTGTGAATCGAGGGTTACGTACCCCCGGTCCAAGTTAGGGACCAGTCCCTCGATCCAGGGTGTACGGTGTTAATTCACAGACTTACGGTGTTGGTTTCTAGGTCGTATGAAGTTGGTTTTTTTTTTTTTTTCTAGGACGTTGATTCTGTACCATGTCGGTTTTTTTAATTATAATTTTTTATTTTACTTGAGGAAACGGATGTTTTTTTCTTTTTTGTGATCTACCCAGGTCGAGTGTATTGTTGAACGATCCGTACCGTTTATCGAATTTAAATTTACATTCACCCTTAAAAACTTCCAGGAACGCATCTATTCACTGCTCTAGACTAAATGTTAAAAGTTTCTTGTGAGTCACAAGATATATGTCTGTTTTAAGATTCTTCGTTATGTCCATCGTGTCTCTTGACAATCCTCTGACAATCTTTACGATTTCCTTCTTTACCACCTCAACCCCCGTGAGTCTCGTCGTGCCCTCTACCTCTCTCCGCTTGTCTAGGTCTCAGAGAGAATTCTTCTCGGGGACGTTCCGAGTGAATACCCGACCTACAACCCCACTTTACGAATCTACTTGATTTCTACCAAGGGTCCGAACTCAAACTCGGTGACCCCTTTTCCACCACTGTAAATGGTTGTACCGTTTGTCATTCCCTCCTTGTTGAAACCGCCATTCCACTCTTTTAATTCGGATAAAAAAAAATTACATAATTCAACTCTATGGGTAATCAGTGGATTCACCTTTACAGTTCAATCGTCCTATATACTCAGACGTCGAAATCCCACAATCACGACCTCTATATTTAAACCTTCAGTAATAGTACTTCTACCATAAATTTGGGTGCCTTCACCTACTCCAGTGGATTCCTCTGTCACACGTCCATTTCTTCTTTTGCCCTGGGTGTCGACTAGGTTGTAAACCTGGGTCTCGTCCCCTCCCACTAGGCCGTCTCTTCTGAAACACTTCTGCCCGACCCCCCGCCCTCACCCGCGACCTCTCTCGTCACCCTCACTCCGGTTTTGGTCGACCGTTTTGAAACCGAAGTCCTTCGGTTTCCTTGGTCGGTGCACTGACCTTTTATCTGAACTACTGTTCCTTCTCTGGGACCTTGATCGGTCCCTCCTCCGACTATTACTGGGCTGTTTCGTCACCGACATCGCCTCACCCACCCCCGGTATAAGTCGGGTCTACCACCATCGTCTTTGGTCTCACCACTACTACTCCAGTCGCCTGTAACTTCTGCTCTGGGACTCTACTCTCGTCCCCGTTTACGGGTTTCGGTGACCCAGGTACCGTTTCCGCCCTCTAAAGTCTCGTTTGGTAGGCTCATCTCCTACGTGGACACTACCTCTGGTGTCCACACTCAGGGGAGACTACCTTCGTCCTTCGTAGCAGGTGACTTTGTCCTTTGCTTTTCTCATGTCGTCGTTCGCAAGGGTTGGATTGACGAAGATTGACTACGGCAAACCCACGACGCGGCGGAGTACCCGTAAGATCTTCCTACCCGTCAACACCGGTCTGTCGTACTAGAAGAAGGAGAAAAAAAGAAAACCACAAGGTCGTAACTAGTAATAATCGTCGTATCGAATCCAAGAGACAGAAATTCTATTCCGAATCTATCCTAGGTAGATCAAGATTATGTGACTGAGACTTTTTGAAGTGTTCTATGTGTAAATAGCTCATTTTCCACAGAACTCATAAGAAACCACTCTCTGTACCATGAACGAATGTATTTTTAACAAAAAGTGGAGACCCATTGATACTTATATTGCATAGAAAAAAATATATATTGCATAGAAACGTAATAGTAGGATGGTTACAGGTACAGAACTTGCGTAAATACCGTGACATCTGAAGAAACACCTGGATGTATGTTTTCTTAATTTTCCTCTCCCACCCTACTTAATTCTTTTATCGTAACTGTATGTGTGTGATAGCACACATTTTATCTATCGACCACCCTTCGACGACATTGTGTCCCTCGAGTTGAACCACGAGACACTACTGGATCTCCCCACCCTACCCCCCTCCTTCCTGGTTCTCCTTCCCCTTATATATATACGTATATACTAAGTGAAGTAACATGTCGTCTTTGTGTTAAAACATTTCGTTAGTACGAGGTTATTATTTTATTTAGGTATTTATTCTCATTCAGACACTTCAAGGGTTGGTCGCTGGTAATACACACTGGAGGGGACGGGAGACCTACGAGGTACGGGGGATGAGAAAGAGAGAATGTCGGAGGCTCCATCTGTGTGCCCCGCCCACGGACTTGTAAGTAATTTCATATTTTGTCTACCTCCACCCTACGTCTCTTAATTTTTGTTTGTTTTTGGGTCTTTACGACAGAAACGTTGGTCCTCTGGACCCGAGTACAGGGTCCAGACTTGGACTGAAAGAGAAACTGGAACATCGTGGAGGGAGGAGCGGACCGGAGGCCTGACACAGTCAAGTGGACACTTTCCATTGTCAACCCGATCTAGACACCAAAAGTTTAGAAAGAAAAGTAATCATCCTGAACAAACTGTTTTAGACTAAACTCCATATTTTCTCTATTTCCTCCTGACTAGACTAATTTTCCAACTTCCTTAGAACGTGGCGTACCGAGTCGGTGGGGGTCCAGGGGTTCCGTCCACCGAACCATCAGGGTCCCGGTCACTGAGGGTCCATGTGTCGGACTCTCCGGCAGGTCTGAGGCCGACGCACACGGAGGAACTGTGGAGGACCACCTCTGCGGGTCGTCCACGTCGGGGTACACCCGGGGAGCGAAGGACCAGGACCTCGAGTGGACCCGGGGTTCCGGAGAGATTGACCTTATGACGAGACAACCACTAGAACTACCTACTACTGTCGTTAATCGTCTCTCTCTCTAAAGGGACATCTTTCTACCCTTGTAAGTAATTCCTGAAGTCCGATCCTCCGTCTTGTGTCGGGGTTTAAGTAATGATAAATTCCGGTCGTTCGGTAGGGTTAAAGTGACTTTCCACTTTCCCTTTGGGTTTGAAGTATTTATTCCCCGATACTCCTAGCAGATTCAGAACCGAACGTCACTTCACCTCAAAGACAGAGAGATTAAACGGTAGAATACAAGACCCGTACAGTCCCGACTATGTTCCGACCCGATCCCACCCCCTCCCCCACCAACAACGAAATTTAGTTCGTGGACAGTCCACCTTCGACCAAAGCGTCAGTGACTACACCGGTTTGGTCGATACCCGTTTATAGGTTGTCCTTGGGGTCGACGTTCCGAAGGTTTATCCGACGGGAGAGACCATGGGATTTCCAAACCCCAATAAATTGTTTGGTGTAATCCCGAGAATCGTATAGTTTTACGACAGTGAAACGAAAACAGAAAGTAGAGAGTAAGGGCGAATGTACCCACCAAAACTCAAGTAGGTACCTATGAGTGACTCGTGAAAGATACGTCATCAGACACAGTCTGTGAGTCCTGGACCTCGATTCGTAAGGATAGATTTACGAGGGACGGGCGTTAGGGAAGTCAGATGACCCCTCGGAGGACAATTGACAGGGGTACGTGGGTGGGGCACAAGGGAAGTAGAGAGATGGATTCCTACACGAGACCGGTTCTCCTTCACATCTGCACGGTCCCTGAGTCACAGGTCCTCAGTAGTTCCTGGTTGGTCCCTCCCTCTGTCGTCTACTTCTGGGGGCAAAGGAACTAGACGTCTCCCTACCAAGACCCCACACAGACTTTGGTAGAGAGTCTCCAGGAGTCACTTTTGTGAAAAACACTGAAAGGAAGGAGGGGTCCCGGGAAGGGTGAGAGTACGGTCACGAAGGACCCTGGTGTAGAGATTATTTAAGTGACGTGGATTTCAGAATAGAAACTCTCCTCGAATGGTACATCATCCTCGTATGTACACTATTTTTGTTCGAGGAGTAAAGTGTGACCTTCTCTTTCTCATTCTACGAAACTCTGTAAGTGAAATAGAGGCACAGACATCCTCTTCGAAGGGTTTCCGACTCTACGACGGACAGAAGTCAAGGAAATCGCAATAACCCTGTGGTCTATGTTACGGTCCATACACGAGTCTCGGCTTCTCTACGTGTAACTCAACTTAACTTAGTATTTACGACACTCGAAGAGGGGGTCGGAACTACCCACGTCGTCCCGACAAAGGTCGCACGACGAGGTGGGTCTGTGTTCTTGGATTTAAGGTAAGTAAGAGGGCAGGTCTTTGTCCCTTTACTCTTGTAGGTCGAAGTGGAGTCCCGTTTCTCTGGATTCAAATTTACTACCACAGACTGTGGTCCGGTCAGTGAAAGGTGCAATTAAGGTGTTCCGAAAAGACTCGTAGGCTCTCTTTGGTCACCCCTGTGTCGGCACTTATTCTATTTATTCCAGTGGTGGGCGAAAGTCTCATCACAATTTCCCAGTCCTGTATTTAGTCGAGAGTAAAGAGACGAAAATCTCTCAGGTCTTCCCAGTCTCGGTCCCAGTCGAGAGTCGTCCCGAGAGTAGCGGCGAAGGAGAAAGGTCGTCAACCAGAGAGAACGAGTCTGTCCGCTGGACTCGGGTGAACCTCGGTTTGTGACGTTGGGTGTCGGAGAGAGACGGAGAAAGAGAGAGGGGCCAAAGAAAAGGAGACCCCTACCCTCGAAAGAGATACGGTTCGAGTGAAGCGACTCCGTTCTTCCGTTTCTCCAATTTCTGTTTTTGAGACCCCGGTTTGACGATCCGAGGTGGTGCGTGGTGTCGACACACCGGAGTTCATTTGCTCCCTCCGAGAGTGTAGGCTTATGAGAGTCGGTGGTTTACACACGTCGTCCTCCCTAAAAGTAGAGTATCTCAGAATTTCACCGTCCAGCTCCCGACGTATAATACATTTCGTGGCCTACTGAGGACCGATAAAGGCGATCGAGTCCGGTTCCTTCTCGAAAAAACCAAGAACTCTGGGTTTGTAGGAAGTAAACGGTCGAAAGACGTGGTCCGGAACACAGAGTCGTGAGGAATGTATAACGTAACATGTCTTTTTGGGTTTACGTGAAAAACCGGTTGGGTAAGTACTATGACCCAACCAGGGACCACCGAGTCTACCATTTCTTAGGTGGACGTTACGTCCTCTGGGCCCGAGCTAGGGACCCAACCCTTCTAGGGGACCTCTTTCCTTATCGTTGGGTGAGGTCATAAGAACGGACCTCTTAAGGTACCTGTCTCCTCGGACCGCCCGATATCAGGTACCTCGACGACGACGACGATTCAGTAAAGTCAGTACAGGTTGAGACACGTTGGGTGTCTGCCGTCAGGTGGTCCGAGGGGACAGGTACCCTAAGAGGTCCGTTCTCATGATCTCACCCCACGGTAACGGAAGAGGTGGTACCTCGACGTTTCTCAGTCTTTTGTTGAATCGTTGATTGTATAAGTCATGTTATTGTTATGACCCAATGAGAGAAAGGGAAAAGATACAGCCACGAGTCGGGACAACGAATAAGGACCTAGGAGACCGGTATAGTAGTTTTGAGTGGAACATAGTGGGGTGGTAGAGTGTGTCTGGGAAGAGAAACTAACGTGTCCAAACCGACGCTAAAGAAGAACACGACTCTTCTGAGTCTCCTTACGAAAGAGGGTGGTCGGAAGTGGGACTGTACGTCGTTGTGTCTTTTTGGCGACGAATGGGGAAGGTCCGTTCCGGGGGTCGCGACAATCCTCGACGAAGGGGAAGTGAGGGGAGAGGGACACCAAAAGGGGTCCGTCCTTCATCCACCACCCCTCCCCCCTTAGAGGCTGAGGATCGGGAGGAACCTCGGGCAGTAGGTGGCTTAATTAGTCTCTCCGTCCGACACAGGTAGGTTGGACTTCCGGTGGACACAAGGTTTAAACTTTTAGGTAAGTGAACCCTCTTCGTCTCTCAGGGTGCCCCTCAGTTACCTAAAGTGAAGCGACTTGTAACGAAACCCGTTTATTCGTTAAAATAAAGGAGAAGGCATGGGGGGAATTTTTGTAGTTACTTCACAAAACACCACAACGACTGTCGTGTACAGTGAAGCTTCGACCTTTATTTTAGAAGAAATTCGATAAATATTGGCTGACCGTTTACCTTCCATCACCCTTCCTTTCCCTCTGGTTTCGTCCTTACCACCCCCCTCGACTCACGGTCGGGGAGGTCGAGGGTCGACGTGTCGAGACGTCCGTAGTGAGTCTTAGGGACCTGGGGTGAGAAGTAGACATTTCCTCCGACCCCCTGGGGATGTGAACGGATGTTCCCCATATTTCGTTCGCGCACCTTCCTCCACGAGACCCTTCGATCTCACTGCTGTGACGTTCGAGAGGGCCCTTTCCCCCACGCGAAATATTTGACATCTCACGAAGACTGTAAAGTGTCTGACGTCCTAGGTAAAAAAGTTTCGTCCCGCGAAGTTGGATCCTTGGTCCAAGAGTCGTCGAAATCCCCAAGACCTTTGGTGGATATTAAAATACGGTTTCAAAGTTCACGTTCCACACAGAGAGACCTCTCCAGAAATTACATGTAATTTTATAGTTCTCCTAGAGATTGGGTCCTTTCCGATTTGGGTCGTAGGGTCCACGTTGTACCCCGACGTTTTGGTTTACGGGCACCTAGGTCCGTCCACTGGACCTTCTCTTCGACTCACTCAGACGTTTTGACTGTCTGGGTACCCCTGGCACCGTTTGACCCCCCAGGGTCACTTTTCCTCCCTGGGGGTGAGTCGAGGTCTTCTACTACCGGTTAGTCCTTACCCCCGGTCCCTACGGGGTCAGAAACGAAAAATTCTTTTATTTAGTTTTAGGTCTAAAGCTGAATATTAGGACGTGAAAAGAGGAAGTCGATTAAGTATCGAAAGTCAAAATAGACCCAAGTTGTTTTGTGTAGCTCTTCGATCTAAGTCGGGCTTCTGGTGATGAAACATTTAAGACAGGATCTCAGAAGGACACACAAGTGTCGACGAACCCTTCTTCGGTGCAAGTCCCGGTACTGGTGAGGTCGACGTGTTTACTGACTGGCACCGGGGGAGAGCTTCGGTGTCTACGAGGTCCACAAGGGGACTCGGCTCCTTGGAGGTGAGGTCGGGAGGGCGGAGTCCGGGACCGACCTGGTACAGACTCAAGGACGGGTAGTGAGGAGTCTCAGAGACGTAGAGGAGCTGAGACGGACCAGGTACAGGTGGGCAGAAAGGTAGTAGTGGTGTCGGCGGTTGACAGGGACCGGTGTTCGGAGAGGAAGGAAACGTAGGTCCTTAGTCCTCTCCACGTAAGTGGAGATCAGAGACGGTGTGTGTTCCCGTCTCCTCCGGCTCAGTGAAGGGAAAGAACTTGAAGTCCAGGGTTGTCCGAGATTAAGAGGGACCTCAGGGATGTTGAGTAGTGCTTGAGGCGAAGGGTGGTTCGAGGAAGGAGGTTTAAGTAAGTAGCTTAGTCTTAGTGGAAAAGAAGATACGTCTCTTTAATCACCCAGTGTCCGTATCTCTTTTTTTGTAGTCGTCACGAGGAGGGTTTGGAAAGGAAGAACCTTTCGTCCTGAAAGGAAGAGGAAGACCTTTACGTTCCTCAACCTTGATTTACGAGGGTTATGTTGTGTCGGTAAGTAACAAATGTCGATCTACCCTTTTTTCCCGTATAGGAAAAGTCTGTTTCAGGTTTTCGAGAATTCTTATTGGGGTTGTGAAGACAGTAGCAAACGTCCCCGAAACGGTTCGAACTTCCTCTCTTTCATCGACACATAAATTATGGGAGTAGAGAGGACGACCTGAATTCGGAGTACTCCGGCCCAGACGTAAACAGACCGGTGCAGACATCGAATCGAGGGTCACAGGACCGTGTAACGAGACACACACACACACGTACGTCAGTGAGTCAACATAGGCCGAGAAACGTTGGGGTGTCTGACGTCGGGTGGTCCGAGGAGACAGGTATCGTAAAAAGTCCGTTCTTATGTCCTCACCGAACGGTAAAGGAGGAGGTCTCCTAGAAGGGGTGGGTCCCTAGCTTGGGTGCAGAGTACATAGAGGACGTAGAGTCCGTCTAAGAACTGGTAACTCGGTGGTCCCTTCGGGACCTCGTAACGATCCCGAGCTCTTTACAATGACTTTACTTGATTTAGGTCATTGTCACTACGAGCTTTACGGTGGGGGGTGGGTGAACGGTTTAGAGAAGGGGGACGGTTTGTGATATGTCTCAGAAGTCGTTGAGACCTGGGGTCTGGTCCTCGTTCGGACGTGAAATATCCCGGTGGGGATGTTGTGTTACGAAGTACGTCCCAGACTCGTTGGGTCCCGGGGGTTTCGACTTGGTCGAAGAGAGACACCTGTCAGGGGACGAGGCTTACACGGACTCTGTGCCAAACCAAAGACTGTCGCGGTTCCCTCGAGACGTGTCTCCTCCCTGACCTCAGCGGACGCTTGACGACGGTCTTTCTGAGGCTCAGGTGACACGCGTCCCTCTTGACCGAGAGAAATGTCTACTCATCTGTTTCTATACCTCTCTCTGCACAGTAGGGTCTTTGCCCCCACCTTGACTAGCCTTTCTCGCTCAAGGGGTCTCCCTATTTACCACTCGACTCAACAACTTTGTGACACCAAACTTTTGTCTGTTTGGAGGTCTTTATCTTTCTGTTCCAGTCTCGTTTTACTCTGTAACCGCGGGTCTTCCGATGGACGACCTCGAAAAGTACTCGAGACGGAGCCACTGTCACATCTCCTTACTTACCTCTCCCTCGGAACTGAATTTTCTGTATTCAGGATACTTTAGGTCCTTTTGTTGGGAGTAAAAGGGTTTGGCTGCAAAGGAAGAGACAACACTGTCTAACTTAATCCAGGTTAAGAAGTGTGGGGTCATTGTCAGAGACGTAGAGAGGGGCGAACGCGTGGGATCGAAACCGAATTGGTGTGCGGTCCTATCCTCGTCTCTACACTTTGCGTTGACCCGAAGGTCATCTGAACGAAGACACGAGACCACCAGATGACACTGGACCCCCTCGAAGACAAGGAAGTCGGGTCCTGGATGCAGACTCGAGTTCGACGTCAGTCTAGGTGTCATTTGTTCACGGTGGTCGACTCGGTCGGGTACAGCCGGACCTAGGGTATCTATGGTAGTCGTCCTTCTAGGTACCACCCCCTCTCCCCTTACGGGTCACGAGATAGGGCGACCTTAAGACACCTACACACGATTTATCGTTCTCTGACGACGACGACGACGACGATTCAGCGAAGTTAACACAGGCTGAGACACGCTGGGGTATCTGCCGTCGGGTGGTCCGAGGTGGTAGGGACCCTAAGAGGTCCATTCTTGTGACCTCACCCAACGGTAGAGGAAGAGGTTACGTACTTTCACTTTTCCCTTTCACTTCAACGAGTCAGTACAGGTTGAGAATCGCTGGGGTACCTGACGTCGGGTGGTCCGAGGAGGCAGGTACCCTAAAAGGTCCGTTCTCATGACCTCACCCGACGGTAAAGGAAGAGGTCCTCTAGAAAGGTTGGATCCCTAGCTTGGGCCCAGAGGTCGTAACATCCGCCTGCGAAAATGGTAGACTCGGTGATTCCTTCATACACTATTTCCATCCTCCATCCATCACAGTTACCCATTTATTAGGTACGTTCAGAATTCATTCCACTTATCTTCTTTTACTAACTTACATTTGTAATTTTTGTTTCACTGATATAATAGAGTGTGGGGTTAAGTCGGAAGAATGTCTCTAGTCGAGTGCAGTAATGAGACATCCCTCTTTACTGGGGATGTCTGGGAGGGGGTCATGTTCGGAGGTAGGGGTCGGGACTCTCGACGTCCGTAAGAACCTACGTTCCGACAGACGCAGTCAGCGGCGTTCGGACACGGGTAGGAGTACAGACGAAGGGACCGAGACGAAGAGGACGGAGGGAGAAAGGAACATTCCCAGGAACACCACTACAACCCGGTGGACCTATTAGGATCCAGTGGAGGGGTAGAGTTCTAGGAAATACATCAGTATAGACGTTTTAAGGAAGTATATATAAGTATCCGGGGACCCCTCATCCTGTACCTGGAGAAACCCACCGGTCATGAGACAGATAGTGTCAATTAGAGATTGAAGATAGGGCCTTTTCATCTTAATAGACCACCAAGTCGTCATTTCTTAGGCGGACTGTTACGTCCTCTGTACCCAAGTTAAGGACTAGGTCCTTCTAGGGTCTCTGGGGTCTCGTCGGTTCGGACACACGGTGTCGATCACTCGGACCCTCGGTGCGGAGGTCCCTCAACGAGATCTCGGACCCTCGGTGTTGATGACTTGGATACACGGCACTGCTGACTTCGGACACACGGGATCTCGGGCACGAAGTGTCGTTCTCTTCGGTGACGGTAGTCTTCGGACCCGCAGTGTCTCATCGGGGGGGTGGTGGTGGTATTACTCTCTTTTCGGGGGTCTCGTTGATTGTGGGTCGTGTCGGTTTTTATTTTACTTACTTATTTTAATGAAAAATTTTTTTCTTTTCCTCCTAAGTCTTTGATCTTTTAAGAGATCTTAGTCCTTTCATATACTACTATCAGTGACCGTGTATGTGCGAGTGTCTTTGCTATCAAGAGAGAGGACCAGTGTACCATCATGAATGAAGGAACGGGGGGAACCTTTGCCAGTACGGGTACGCTGAACGAGACCGGTGACCTTGTCCTTTTCTCCGGCTCACAAAGACTCATTGCAGAATAACGCTAGACACATTCTACATGGACGAAAAAGTGGCGGGAGGTGGTCCCCGCGACCGTTTGCCACCGGAGAGATAGTCGGGTTCAGGATCTCACTGAGCCTGGGGTCGGCGGATCTACAGGGGACTACCTGTGTGTCGTGATTACTCTTTATTTTAAATAATAAAAGTCGGTGCTTCTAAACCCCCCAGATTTGATTGGGTGGGGTTTCCGTGAGTTTCCAAGTCCCGTTGGTTTCCGTCCAGCTGATATTATGATGTAACATACCCAACCGGTTTTCCAAGTAAACCTAAAAAGGTATTCTCGAAGACTTAAAAAAAAACGGTTAAGTCATTAACGAATATTGGGGCTCTTGAGGGTGGGTGACCGGGGTTGACTCGACAGTACCGGTTCCACGTCGTTGTTACTTTCTTAGGCCTCTCGGTCGATTCTGAAAGATTTAAGTCGGTACATGGGAAGACAATGAGCCACTCACGTACGTGCGCATGCGTGTGTCTTTCTGTGAGTCTGTCTTGGTTCGACATGTAAGAGTCTTTTTGCCGGGGAAGGAACGGAAGAAGACCCAAGGGTCAAAGAAGGTATTGCGGACCGGCCCTTTTCGGTCACCGCACCTCTTACCCCGACGTCTCCCTTTACCGTCGCGATTACGCGATCCCGACAGGCTTCGGATTTACCCCTATTTCTCGGTCCAGCTGACTGTACCAGCTCTCTACGGGTCGACTTGTTTATCTCAGCTGTTCGACCGATACTAACGCAGACGGGGTTCAGGAGTGAGGTCCTTTACGTTCCTCTGTCTTTAGGTCTGTCGTACACAGGACCGCTCCGTTCGATCACTTCCTTTTAGGAGGGGATGTATACATGAGTGATCTTTCCCGAAGTGCCCACTACCGATAAACGGTCTCTCGGTCCGGACCTTCTGTCGAACTTCCTCTTCCTCTCTTGACAACACACGCCCCCACACTGAACCCCCGGACACCTACAATCACACCCCCAACCCTACCCGTCCCTTTAGTCTTGTGTCAAACAGAATCTTTATTTGGGTCCTTGAAAGGAGGGTCCCACACAGACCATGCTTCCACTAAGAGACTGACGCCTTCTCTCCCCGAGACCTTAGACCCCCTCTAATTCACCACTTGTACCAAAACCTTAGTTCGTGTGGGTCCAAATCTGGGATTGGTGACCCGTGCTACCGACTCCGCCTTCCTCCGAGTTCCGCCTCTCCTATATACATACAATGACAAGAGATCAACGAAGTCAACACAGGTGGAGACACTGGGGTACCTGACATTGTAAAGTCCGAGGAGACAGGTGCCCTAAAAGGTCCGTTCTTGTGACTTCACCCAATGGTAAGGAAAGAGGTTCCCTAGAAAGACTGGGTCCCTAGTTTGGACGTAGAGGACGTGACCGTCCGTCCAAGAAATGATGAGTCGGTGGTCCCTTCGGGTCCTATATACATATAAATATCGAGTAGGTGTAACAACATGTCGTCTTTGATTGTCTTGTAACACTTCGTTAATAGGAGGTTAATTTTTGTTTATTTAAATTCTAATTTTTTTATAGAATTGGTGACTCTCTCATACGAATTCAGAGTAGATGAATTATATATATAGTGAAAATTAATTATAATGAAAATTTTTCAAAAAATTTAATTGTATAGTTAAAAACAAAAGAAACGAAAATCATAGTATGACTTTGTATCTACAGTAAAGAGGTAGGTTAGTATATAAGTACATAAATGAGTAAGTAAGTAAGTAAGTAAGACATAACACTCTTCGTGTTTATCTCGTCATTAGAATATTAGTACCTTCTGTATTTATTCCGTTAGAGACGGGAATTTTTTAGTACGTCTATTATACTTTTACGTTTTTCGATTGGTATAGTCTCTGGTCACCAGAGGTTTCACCCCCTTCCCTGTGTGAATGGTCGTCACTGGTTCCTTTGGTGAACCTGTCTTTTTCTTTTATAATCTTGAGGATAAAGACAAACAAAAATAGAGTATAAAAGACTTACATATAAAACATACGAAATATTGTATGCTATGTCGTTATGTTACCGTGAACATTGATTATTTATTTACTTCCTTGTTTCTTCTTTATAAAACCTCTTAAACACACGAGTCAGTACATGATGAGACACTGGGGTGTTTGTTATCAGGTGGTCCGAAGAGACAAGAACCTTAAAGGGTGAGTTTTTATGACCTCCTCAAACGGTAAAGGAAGAGGTCCCCTAGAAGGACTGGGTCCTTAACTTGGGTGCAGAGGATGTATACTGTCCTTCTAAGAAATGGTGACACGGTACATCCTTTGTATACAACAGTTTTTTGTACATGACTACTCTACGTATTAGTTCTTAAATCCCCGTCGATATTTAAAAACTAAAGGACCAATTTTCTTGTCGTTTTATTGTCGTGAACTAAGTAGGAATAGGTGGAAGGGGTAACTTTATGAAAACTTTTATATGGGACCTCTTGATTTTTACGTTATTATGACTTTTGGTCTTTATTACAAGGTAATAGATGACCTCGGGTTCTCCTTAAGATGATTCACTTCTTAACTCACGACGATACTTCGTCTTGACGATGGTACTTTAACTTTCTACGAACGAGGAATCTTCTTTTCGATACTGGTTTGATCTGTCGTATAATTTTTCGTCTCTGTAATGAAATGTTTGTTTCCAGGTACATCAGTTTTGATACCAAAAGGTCATCAGTCCATACCTACACTTTCAACCTGATATTTCTTTCGACTCGAGGCTTATTAACTACGAAAACTTAACACCACAACCTCTTCTGAGAACTCTCAGGGAACCTGACGTTCCGTTAGGTTGGTCCGGTAGGATTTCCTTTAGTCAGGACTTATAAGTAACCCTCCTGACTACGAGTTCGATTTTGAGGTTATGAAACCGGTGGACTACACTTCTCGACTGAGTAACCCTTTCTGGGACTACGACTCTTTCTAACTTCCACCCTCCTCTTCCCCTGCTGTCTCCTACTCTACCAACCTACCGTAGTGACTGAGCCATCTATACTCAAACTCGTTCAAGGTCCCCAACCACTACCTGTCCCTTCGAACCACACGGCGTCAGGTACCCCGACGTTTCTCAGCCTGTACTGACTCGTTGACTTGGCTTGACTACTTCGTCTTACCCGAAGGGACCACCGAGTTAGTCATTTCTTAGACGGACGTTACACCCTCTGGACCCAAACTAGGGACCCGACCCTTCTAGGGGACCTTCTCCCATACCGTTGGGTGAGGTCGTAAGAACGGACCTCTTAACGTACCTGTCTCCTCGGACCGTCTTACGTCAGGTCCCCCAGCGTTTCTCAGTCTGTACTGACTCGTCGATTCGTGTCGTGTTGTGCACTTCGTCTTGTTATTGTGGTCGGTATTCTTCTGTCTAGAGGTTGTAGCGGTGACAGACGGGGACGGAGTCTCTGTTCTCGTAGAAAGGGTCGCCCTTCCTGTCGTCTTGACAAAGTTCACAGATTACGACATACTGTTGATTGGACCGTACATCACCGAATTTCGGTGTTCTGGGTACGTAATAGAGGGGGTCAAGACATCTGGTTCCCACGTCCTCGTTCAACCAACCCGTTAAGTTCGAGAGCGTCCTACGAGAGACAACCCAGAATCGACCTCAAGGTCAGAAGATTCACTACCTGGTGCCGGTCCTCTAGGTGAAGGCACCTCCAAGTGAGTTCACCGGTCGTTCAACCTTGACAGTTCAGCCAAAGAGATGTACACTCGAGAGACGTCTCGACGAGTTCACAGGAAGGTTGTACCGTCGACCGAAGAAAGTCTCTTTTACTCGATTTTCCGGTTCTTCCTTCCACGTTGCGCAAAATAGTGGGCCCGAACCCATAGTGTGTGACAGTGGAGGTGGCATAAATTACCTAGTGTGTTCGGTCGGGACTAAGTTGTGTCCTTTCCTGATGTGTCCCAAGGTCCTCCGACATCATCTCCGACGGGTGGTGTCTTCGAGTGGGAGGTCCTAGCAAAGGCTCCATCGGTCCCGGAAAAAGACAGAAAAAGAGAAAGAGAGAGAAGAACAGGAATGAGATAAGAAGATAGGTAGCAAAGAGGAGATAAGTAAAAATAAAGTAAAGTAAAGTTCTTGATATTATAGGTGAATGCTTTTCTATTTTAGAGATAACGAGAGCGGTGGTCGTCGTTACTCCCTGATTCCATTCGTACTTTCCTTGTATGTGCCGAGTTTCATAGAGACTCTTCTCGCTTCTTACCTGGGACTTAGAGAGTTTACGTTTGTGTGAACACCCCTAAGAGATTGTTTTTGTAGTGTCGACAGTGATACATCGTTCACATTACTGGTCCTGACCCACTGTCTTTAAGATGGTCGGGACGGGGGTTTCTTGGTCTGTTGAGGTAGCGAAAGACCTGCTCCTGGAAGGGGTCCGTCTGACTTCGGAGTGTACCAAGTGGAGACTAAGGTTCAGAGTTCGTTCAAGTAGATTAATATCCCTGGATCCAGGGGACGACGATAGGACCGACTTTTGTTCGGAGTCCTACTTTTAAAAGGCCTAAGATGGAACTCTTCCGTCCTCAGTTTTACACTTTTTATTAATCCTATATGTCTCCGGTAATTTCTCCATAACCTGTCGACGTTCGCTGTATACAGTTGATACCTCTATTTTAATCGTGTTTCTTATATTCGATTACTCTTCCTCGTCCTTTTCGTTTCCACGAAGGGTGGGCACTGACGGGTGGGTATGGGAGGTCCTTTTACGGGTCTGTCACGACAACTAACAGTGACCTCTACACTCATGGAACGTACGCACGAGTCAGTGAAGTCAGCACAGGTCGAGAAAAGTTGGGGTACCTGACATCGGGTGGTCCGACGAGACAGGTACCTCTAAGAGGTCCGTTCTTCTGACCCTACCCAACGGTACTGGAGGAGGTCCTCTACCTTGGGCGTAGAGAATCCAGAGGAGGTAACCGCCCGACCAAGAAATGGTGATCGTGGTGGACTCTTCGGGTACTCATGGAATCCCAACATCTATAAGTTTAGATAATAGAGTGAATTAGAGTGTTTTGGGGTCACTTCAATTGGTCGAACCCCACTACCCGAGTCTCTCTTGTCTGTTCTATCAAACGGCCTCGAAAGTGATTTTGATCTGTGTCTTTGTACTCGGAGGGAACCGTGAACGTAGACGCAGAGAAGTCTCCCAGGGATAATGAACAGAACCATCTTTTGGAGTCGAAAACATCTGATCTCTACCCAGGAGGAAGTAGATGTTCGTGGGACAATATTACAGTGTACCTGAGGTCCGTGTCTCTACAAAAAGAGATAGCTTTATGTACGCATCCAAACAGAAGAGTAACGGAAAGTGGCTTCGGTCGGTATTGATGACTTTTCTCGACGGCCACTCACGTCGTCCCGGTCTCCTTGTCCACGTCAGCAGGAAATAGTAAAATTCAGGTTTCAAAGAAAGACAAACCGTCTTTAGGGGTTTAGCGTACTATTAGAACCACTACCTGTTGTAGGTACCTTCGGATCTCTTCGATCTATTGAGGGGAGGTGGTGGGTCGTCGACCCGTCAGTGTACTGACGGGTCATCCCGAAGGGTAGAACTTGTGAGTCAGGGTGGACCCAAGAGTTTGCGGAACGGAGGATACCAGAGGTAGTAAAAAAACTCGAACCAAAAGTGAGAAAATTGATCGGTCGTGGGAAGAGTTTCTAAGGAGAGGACCCTGAAGGGACCGGTAGGTCACCAATTCTGAGGTGTGAAGGTCGCGTCCCTTGTATCCAAGTTAAGGACCAGTCCCTTGATTCTAGGGTATACGGTGTCCCGTGTCGTTTTTCTTATTTTTTAGGGAAAGGACGGAAAAGGAAAAGATATGTCACAACCCATACGTCTCTGTTAAAATGTAGACATTACATTACGATCGGTGATTTCTTTGGTTCCAAAAACAATCAGACGGGTCGAAGTAGTCCCGGTTTCCTGTTAAAAACAGTCCGAAAGACTTCCCGGAATAATAAAGTTGTTTGTAAGTAACAAACGTAGAAAACATGGTTTAGGAGAAGCTACTACTTCTGAGCCCCAACTGTTGTTAGTGAAGATTCTCAAACGTTAATCTTCCTAAGGTCACGATAAAATTACGAGAGGAGACGATCACTTCTTAGACGGACGTTACGTCCTCTGGGCTGAAACTAAGGACCTAGTCCTTCTAGGCGACTTCCATATTCGATGGGTGAGGTCATAAGAACCCGAAGGGGCCACCGAGTCGACCATTACATAGGCGGACGTTACACCCTCTGGACCCAAGTTGTCGACCTAACCCTTCTAGGGGACCTCTTCCCTTACCGATGGGTGAGGTCATAAGACCGGAACTTTTAACGTACCTGATAAGTACTCCAGTGTTTCTCAATATGTACTGACTCACTTAAAGTGACAGTGAAACACCGAGTCACCATTTCTTAAGTGGAGGTTACGTCCTCCGAAAGTCCTCTGTTCCCAAGTTAGGGACCCAGTCCTTCCAGGAGACCTCCTCCTTTACCGTTGGGTGAGGTCATAAAAACGGACCTCTTATAGTACTTATCTCCTCGGACCGACCAATGTTAGGTACGCCAGCGTTTCTCAGTCTGTGTTTTTGTTGTCGTTGTTTTACGGGTGGTGATAGAAAAGTCTGTGGATCTTTAGTCCAATCTTTAGTGACTAGGTTGGTTTTGATGAAGGAAGCGTAATCCTCTTTTTTTTTGGATCGTAGGTCTCTCTATTTCTCTAAAGAGGTTTCAGTATTGTCGTTAAAGGGTCGTGTCGATCCTCGTCTTCAGTTGAAGGGACTTAGGGTCCGAGTTTCGAGAAAGGTGAAGTAGTGGAGTGGACGTCCTCTAAATTTGTCGTCTGTAGTAGACGGGAAACCAACCAAAAACGGTTTACCAGTGGGGCTCTATGACCGTTCGTCTGCTCACTTACGGGTCAATTCGGGTCGACCCCAGTAGACGTTTTGCCTTGTGATGGACTCCTCCTTTTCTCAGAGAGCTCCAGGGTCCCTCCGTGGCACCTCCTGTTCGAACCTTGGCCGTCGGGCTTTCTCTTTACCCTTGTCGTACCTCTGAAGGTTCGCGCGGTCAGACGGAAAGGTCGTGTGGTCGGGACCCTCGTATACCGGGTATTAATTGGTGGGTCTTCGGCCAATAACTCGGTGTTTACCTCTTAATACCGAAGTCCATTCCTAGCTGTCGTCCTACGGTTCGGGAGTCTTCTGGTTCTTTTGGCGCAAAAGTATGTTTTTAGAAGTCGTCAGTATTTGCTTTCCTCCGTCTGTCCCCGGCTCCCTACTACCGTTTCGTGTTCCGACGACGACGACGACGTAACCTACGACGTATGCATGAAGACCTTCCAGGTCGCCTTAGAGGGTCCGAAAGGCGTACCCGGGACCCTTGGTGGGGACGAAATGACGTCCTGTCGTTGGACTTGTAGGGGAGTCCCTGTGTCAACTCGAACCCGAAGGTCACTGTACGAAAAAGACCAACCCTTCTAGGTGGAATGTGGACTCTTGACCAGCTTGTCTTTTTCTTTCACTTCAACGAGTCAACACAGGTTGAGAAACCCTGTGGTACCTGACATCGGATGGTCCGAGGAGTCAGGCACCTTAAAAGGTCCGCTCTCATGACCTCACCCAACGGTAAAGGAAGAGGTTCCCTAGGTGAAAGACTGGGTCCCTAACTTGGGTCCAGAGGGTGTAACGTCCGTCTACGAAATGACAGACTCGGTGATCTTTTAACCAACTTCAAGGAGATTTGTCCTAAGGAAACCTGAGACGAGTGGCGTGCAGTAAGGGAAGGTCTGGTGAACCTCCGCCACTTCGCTTCGTTAGTCCTTGTGTCAGACCACCAATTTACGGACTCCGTGAGGTGGACCGACACAATAGTGTCCGAGCATGACGTGAAGCCACATTTTACCCCTTTCACAACGAACCTTTTACATTCAATGACGTGACTTTCGAGAATGTTCTCATAAATCATGTAGTATGTGTAAGTTACCCGAGGGGTCCATCGTGACACCATTTCTTAGATGGGCGGTTACGTCCTCTGCACTCTGAGTCTAAGTTAGGGACCCAGTCCTTTTAGGGGTCCTCCTCCCGTACCGTTGGGTGAGTTCATAAGAACGGACCCCTTATGGTCCCTGTCTCCTCGGACCTCCCGATGTCGGACACCCCGGTGTGCTGACTTCGTTGAATCGAACGTGCATGAGTAAGTCAGTTCTAATCGCCAAGGATACTTATCAGGACAATTATCAGTGTCTTGTCGCTGAAGGGACTACCAAGTCACCAATTCTGAGGTGCGAGGATTTCGTCCCCGGGACCCAAGTTAAGGACCAGTCCCTTGATCTAGAGTGTACGGTGTCGATTTCTCGAGTGTACAACTTTGTTTCTTGACCGTGTCGGTTTATTTTATTTATTTATAATTTTTTCCTTTTGTTGAATTTTTCCAAAAAAATTATCTCCTCTTTTCTCACAAGGATGGTATTCTCCGTTAGTTGGTCCAGACAGGACCCCCGACGTCAAACGACCTGGGGTCGCAACTCCCTACTCGTGACTCGAGCAATAGTGTGTCGGTATAGGGTCAAGACGAAGGAGTGGACTGGAAGGACTACCACGTTCAATGAGTGACAGATACCCAAACAAAAAAGGAACCCTTTTTTTTTTTTTTGACCTTTTTATTATTACTCGAAGAATGCCCTAACAACAGTCAGAAGTGACTCTATATCGTATTTTACCGAAACCTGTGTTATAGGGTTCATTACTTAAGATTCAAATCTATCACCACTGAGAAAGAAGAGTACCTCCTTCTTAGACCGTCGACCTTTCACACTTTATCAGTCCCCTCTTTAGTTGAAACCTTAGCTTTTTCGGGACCCAGGGTGAGGACTGAGGTAGCGAATCTCGACACACCGGAACTAACGTAAGGAGTTCGAGAGACTCGAGGTCAGAGGAGTAGATATTTTGTACCTACTGTGGGAGTTGGAGTATGATATAAAGTTACTATATTTTTCATGAACTGTATATCGTCTGGTTTTTTTTTTTCTATCGTTAATAAATAGGGTCGCGGTAGAACTATATAAAAAAGATAAAGTTTAAAGAAAAAAAAAAAAAAAAAACCNATAAAGTTTAAAGAAAAAAAAAAAAAAACCTCTTCTTTGGTTGCAAAAAGTAGTTTTCGGACGGAGGAGAGACGGAGGTTTTGTAGAGAAAACTAGTAAGGGGACACGAGGTAGTTGTATCGCCCGAGGACGGAGGGCCCCCCCTTTGGAACAACGTCCTTTGACCCCGTCGGGAAACTTGACCGTAAAAAAAAGGGGGTACGACTCTTTGTTGTAACGTACCGCACGACCCTCAACGAACAAAGGAGGGGAAGTAGGAACCTGAGAGGGAAAGACCCAGACTCCGACTGTTCCCTGACCAGGTCCCTCCCCGTGAGAGACGGGTCCGGACCCTAACGTCGACGTCCCCGGGTCCCGGGAGACGCGAAACACCCGGTCCTACTTCCAGACAAGGGTCGGGCTGTATAGAGACTAGACTGTAGTCGTCGGGACTGTGTCTGGTCCAAGAACAGAGAGACTTTTTGAAAAGTCCACCTCCGGACAAATCACGACTTCCTCTGTTCTACCGACTCCCCTCCCTTCCACCTTCCGTCGGAAGAAGACCGACAGACCAAGAGGACGGAGAGCGTCCTCTACCTACCCGACTCGAAACGTAGGGCTTCCAGTCTCGGTCCTCTCTCCGGTCTTTGTCCTCTTCGGTCCCACTTACGCTCGGGTCTCTTCAGCCCCCTCCCCCCCTCTCCTCCCTGTCTTCCGACCCAAATCAGTGACTCAGACTATTTACTCCCGTCTCGGACTTCAGTCCTGTTTCACTCTCAGTCTACGGGAGTCAAGAGAACACAGCTAATGAAAGGGACTTGGTCTGTGACAATACACGATGAGAGACCCCTCTGTCGTCTCTTATTCTACTTTGAGGACAAGAGTGACCCAAATATAGACGACTTCTAGGTATCGTGAACACGGGGATGTCCCTTTAGACTCGAGTCTCTTCACTGCGTTGGGTAATATTCGGTGTGTCATACGACACTCTACGTTCGGGTACGGAGAGGCAGGTGGACCCTCACAAGTAAGGAACGTCTGCAGGTCTTTTTTCCCACCAAAAGAGGCAGGAGAGAGTCTCAGCAACTGTCTCGAAGAGTGAGAAGGAGAAATTGGTGACCAACAAATTTTTGTGGAAATTACCGTCAATTAGGTTAACGTTGTCATTGGTGAGTAATCGTAGATTTCTCGTTCAAAATCTAGTACCAAGACTAATCTAAGACACCCAACGTTCGTTGTCTTTCATCGAGATCGATTGGACTCGGTTTTTCTTAGAACACCTTCCTATATCCCATCGAGGTTGTTGGTTTCCGTTTCGACTCGTCGGTCCGAAGTTCTTTTGGTTGTCACTGTCACCGGTCATCACGACCCATGGTGGTAGTCCTCTTTAACCGATGTCCGTCAAGGACAAGGAGCCAAGGATAAAGGGGAAACGTAACACATATAAGACGAAGAGTAGTGAAGTGAAGTCCTGAGTTTAAGAACCCCCTCTTTTACACTGACCGGTTCAGGGTACGGGTATAGAAACTGCAAGGGTGACTGTAAAGTGGAGGACCCCCTCGTTGAAAGAGTTTACCCTGAGGACGACGACGACTCTCCTCCTTCATCTTACCGACGTCCCGTCCTCGAATGTTAGGGAAGACACTGCTATTAGTAATCTCTTCGACACCCCACCGTTTTTTCTTGTTGTCTGTCCTTCTACCTGTGACTAAGATTAAGACCGAAACGGAGATACCCCGGGAGAACGAGAGGATCCAGACCGGACGGCATGCCCTCCAGATGAGATTGACACGATCAGGTACTAAGAATTCTGAAACTGAGGTCAAAAAGTGAACGTAAAGTCTAGTAAGTATATTGTCAAGATAAGTACACGAACCTTTGAACGACATGTCACCTGTAGTGCTAGTTATAAAAGTACATACACAAAATTACGAGAATTATTGTTGTCCACTCGATCCATCGTAATAAGGGTAAAACGACTTCTCATAAACTCTGTCTCTCCTATTCTCTCGCAGGTCCTTAAATGTCGGTCCAGGAGGACTGAGGTTTCGAGGACTTAGAACAGTAGCCGTCGAGACTAAGAGACTACCAAGAAAGACAAAAGACTTTTACGGGGGGGTCACCTCCGAACCCAGCCGTCACCGGACGACGTCTCGACCCCCGTGACTCACGTCGTTCCATACGTACCCTGGAGAACTTCCTTCAGCGGTAATAGAAGTAATGGAGGTGACATCAAATCGGAGTCCAGTTTGTTGTCCCTTCCTTGTATCGGGGCGGGTAATTGTCTTTTAACCTAATTTCTAAACGTCTCGTACCGGGGCGGGTAGTCTTGTTCTGGCTCAAAGGGGGAGTCAGTCAGAGAGGGTAGTCCTTCGAAGGTATTCGGAGAATAGGAAGAGGTAGTCTCCTGTCTGTCTTATTTTTGGTGTTAGTGTCTTTTGGTTAGACTAGTGTACCTGGCGTCGGAACAGATTGAGGTAATTTGATACTCGGTCCGGTACATCCCGGTGGGTTCTTCCCGCCCAGTACCACCTCTCCAGACTGTCTTACACCAGGTGACCTCTTCCCTTACCGTTTGGTGAAGTCATAAGAACGGAACTCTCGGGGTACTTGTCGTACTTTTCCGTTTTTCTATCCTGTGCCTTTCTACTTGAGAGGTCCGACCATCCACGGGTTATACGATGTCCTCTAGTCACCTCTTTATTGAGGTCTTTCTTCCTTCCCTACCTCGGTTTCGTTTTTGTTGTGTGTCAACACCTACACTGACCACTACCTTCATTTCAGGTTACGACATTTCTCTTTATAACGTATCCTTGGACCTTGTAATACAGGTACTTAGTTCCGTTTAACCTTCACCAGTTTGTCCTCTACTTGTAACTGTAAAATCCTTAGTCACTTGATTTTACCTGACCTTACCCACTTAAATTGAATCTACCGGTAATGTAGATGATGACACCCGTTCTTAGGGAATCTCCTTTACCTCATCGGTAGTGTCAGTTGTTTTCTCAGGGTTTACGTCATGAACTTACGTTAGAGTTTTTTGTGTCTTACTAGAAACAAGTAAAGGTTCCGTTTGGTAAGTTATAGTGTCATTAGGTTCAGATACTAGGTTGGTCATTACGACTTCTTCGACTTCAACTTGTCAAGATACTTCTGGATGTTCTGGAAGATCTTGATTGTGGGTTTTTTCTACAGGAAAAGTAATATCCCCTGACCTTACCTTTTCATCCTTCAGTTCTTTGTGGACCTCATTGTCCGTTTAAATCGGAACCGCTTGTTTTGTTTCGTCCAGTTTCCGATTGTCAAAACGGTTCTCTTGTGTAACCAGTATCGTTTGTGAGTGAAGGTTGTCGGTGTTCTCTTCTGAGATGTGTACCTGTAGTGGTCTACCGGTTATTGCTTCAGTCTAACTAATATAAGAAACGTCGGTTTCTACCTCTTCGAGATATGTTAGTCGTTTTTTTTCTGGTCCTCGACTGACACCGAGTCTAGTACTTGAGAATTAACGTTTTAAGTCTGAATTTAACTTCTTTCATCCCTTTTGGTGAACTGGTAAGTCCATACTGGATTTAGATTAGGGAATGCTAATATGTCACCTTCACGTTATCTAAGTTCCCTAATCGAGACTATCTGTCTCATGGACTTCTTGATACCTGCCTCCAAGCACTGTAACATGTCCTCTGTCCCTAGTTCTGGTAGGGGGTTTTTTTCTTTACGGTTTTTCGTTTTACCGACAGATTCCTCCGGAATGTTTATCGACACTTTTCTCTTCGTTTTCCGTTTCCTCTTTTCCTTTCTATATGGACAAACTTACGTTTCAAGGTTTCTTATCGTACCTCTCTATTCTTTCGGAAGGAGTCACTGGTCACGTTTCTTTATCTCCTTTTATTATCTCACCCTTTCTGATCTCTAGAGAAGTTCTTTTAATCTCTATGGTTCCCTTGTAAAGTACGTTTCTACCCGAGTCATTTCCTGTCTTTACCATACCTGGATTGTCTTCGTCTTCTATAATTCTTCTCTACCGTTCTTATGTGTCTTCTTGATATGTTTTCTCTAGAAGTACTGGGTCTATTGGTGACACCACACCAGTGAGTGGATCTCGGTCTATAGGACCTTACGTCTCAGTTCACCCGGAATCCTTTGTAGTGATGCTTGTTTCGATCACCACCACTACCTTAAGGTCAACTCGATAAAGTTTAGGATTTTCTACTACAACACTTTCACGAGTTATACGGTCGTTTAAACCTTTTGAGTCGTCACTGGTATCCTTATCTTTCCCGGTCAAAAGTAAGGTTAGGGTTTCTTTCCGTTACGGTTTCTTACAAGTTTAATGGTGTGTTAACGTGTGTAGAGTGTACGATCGTTTCTTTACAAGTTTTAAGAGGTTCGGTCCGAAGTTGTCATGTACTTGGCACTTAAAGGTCTACAAGTTCGACCTAAATCTTTTTCGTCTCTTTGGTCTCTAGTTTAACGGTTGTAGGTAACCTAGTAACTTTTTCGTTCTCTCAAGGTTTTGTAGATGAAGACGAAACAACTGATACGGTTTCGGAAACCGACACACTTAGTGTCGTTTGACACTTTGAAAGAAGTTCTCTACCCTTATGGTCTGGTGGACTGGACGGAGGTCTCTTTGGACATACGTCCAGTCCTTCGTTGTCAATCTTGACCCGTACCTTGTTGTCTGACCAAGGTTTATCCCTTTCCTCATGTAGTTCCGACATATAACAGTGGGACGAATAAATTGAATATACGTCTCATGTAGTACGTTTTACGACCCAACCTACTTCGTGTTCGACCTTAGTTCTAATGCCCCTCTTTATAGTTATTGTAGTTTATACGTCTACTGTAGTAGGAATAACGTCTTTCGCTTCTCCTTTATTCCTCGGAGAATTACTTTACTTTCTCCTCTCACTTTTTTGACCGAACTTTCAGTTGTAAGTTTTTTGTTTCTAGTGCCGTAGACCAGGGTAGTGCAGTACCGTTTATCTACCATTTATCACTTTCTGAAATAAAACCCCCCGAGGTTTTAGTACCGTCTACCACTAACGTCGGTATTTCAATTTTCTGTGAATGAGGAACCTTCCTTTCAATACTGGTTGGATCTGTCGTATAATTTTTCGTCTCTGTAATGAAATGTTTGTTTCCAGACAGAGCAGTTTCAATACCAAAAAGATCATCAGTACATACCTACATTCTCAACCTGGTATATCTTTCGACTCGTCACTTCTTAACTACGAAAACTTGACACCACAACCTCTTCTGACAACTCTCAGGGAACCTGTCGTTCCTCCAGGTTGGTCAGATAGGATTTGCTTTAGTCAGGACTTATAAGTAACCTTCCTGACTACGACTTCGACTTTGAGGTTAGGAGACCGGTGGATTACGCTTCTCGACTGAGTGACCTTTTCTGGGACTATGACCCTTTCTAACTCCCGTCCTCCTCTTCCCCTGTTGTCTCCTACTCTACCAACCTACCGTAGTGGTTGAGTTACCTGTACTCAAACTCGTTCAAGGTCCCCAACCACTACCTGTCCCTTCGGACCATACGACGGCAGGTACGCAAGTGTTTCTCAGCCTGTGCCGACTCGCTGATTTGACTACAACGGATCGCCTTAGTCGAGATTCAAAAGAACCTTTTGGTCCAAATTCTGGATCGAGACGGGACTTCAGTGGTACACTCGTACTGGGAGACACGCTGGTAAATTAGTGGTCCTCCTTGGTATTCAGACCGAGACTTTTGAACGTCGCCCCCACCCCTCTAGTCTACACGAAGGTCTATCTTTTTACGGAATATCTCCCTTTGGAAGGTTGGTCATATTCTACCACGAATAGGACGTACGTAGTCTGAAGTGACTCTCGTCTTAAGAGTTTCACAGACTTAAGAGATTCGTAAGTCTTGAACACTTCTTCTTCTTTATCCACACATCAAAAACACAATGACCTTCGAGCTTCTCCCTAACCCTTAGCACTGAAGGTTTAGAGTGTCGAGACTCACAGACACCTGTCGACCCGGACCTCTACTACAGTAGACCGTACTCACCCTTTGGGAGGGAAATCGTTTTTCACTAAACGTCCTTTCCTTAAAGACTTACGTCGCACACCCGTGTCCTGTCGGTTTACAAGGGACCGCAAGTGTGAAGTAGTGGTCACTTTTACCCCAGGGTAAGATTGGTAGGTGTCCCCTTTTTCTTACACTTTGGTGTATTTGATAAAGGTGACATTACATTTTGACTCTAGGGGGTGCACTTGTGTGAAACCTTTCGTCTTATGTTATTAGACTACACATGAGAACAATGTAGTGCTAACCGTTACGTTTTCACCTGTGTCCCGATTCAGCGAAGTAGGCATAGACTGAGAAACACCGGGGTACCTGTCATCTAGTGGTCCGAGGAGACAGGTACCCTAAGAGGTCCGTGCTTATGACCTCACCCAACGGTACGGGAGGAGGTCCCCTAGAAGGGGTGGATGCGTAACTCGGGTGCAGAAAATACAGAGGACGCAACCGTACCCAAGAAATGATGGTCTTAGTACACCCTTCGGGTCTTAAAGTGTTCTCACTTGACCGATTTAGTTACAATACCATCTGGGTGAATAATCTTATGACACTACGAGAATTTCCCTACAAAAGTTTCTGAACAATTACCTCACTCCTCTTCAATTGTCACACTTGCAGGCGTACAGGTACCGGCTAGAGGTTTTCTATATGCTGATTGACCCTTGTCACGAGACCCTTTTCTTTCCCACCGGGTCGTCTGTCCCAATCCTTTCTCTGAAACGTAACAAGGACAAGAGTCTTGAAAGCTTAGAAGTTTACCTTTTCCCGGTATTTACGAGTCGCGTCCTTTCCTTTATCCTGGGTGTGATTCTGTGATAATATTCTAGAATCGTTGAAGGTCTGTCTTTTTTTTTTTTTCTCCAGGATACGTTCCTTTAACCTTAGTCTTGTGGTAGTCCGGTAAAGGTTGACTTATTCGATTTATTTCTGTAAATGTCTATCAACGTCTCAGTTTTTAATAGAAGAGACATAGGGAAGAACCCTTCAATGACCTTCAACCCGAAGTCGCAAGTACTTTCATTCAGTTCTCCTTCTGCCTTTAGTTCATTCAGTTCTCCTTCTGCCCTCTAGATTGTGTCCGGTTCTTTTCTCCATCTCTCTTGTCGTAAGATCGGGTTTCCTGGAAGTGAGGTCTCGTCTCTCCCCGGTCCCACGAGGACCTCCCTCCACATATTTATTTTTAATTTGTCCTTTTATTTTATCTGACTCCTGGACACACTACAATCCAGGAAACCCTTTTTCATTCAGTATCGAGGAATATTTCCATTTATTTGCTTTGTGTACTTTTCGGAAAAAAATATCCTTTTATGTGGTAAATTGAGTCCCCACCTTTAGTAGGTGTCTCAGAAGTGTTACGTACACAATCGAACCCAGGAGACCCTTCGTTTATGACATTCTGTGCGTGTTATGAATTATCTCCTTTGTGGTCGTTTTCTGTTTCCCTCCCTCAGCCGCCGTCTTCCGTCTCGGTGGTGACCCTTCCTCTCTTTCAATTCTTTTTGAACCGGTCCGACATAACATGTCTCACTTCATTCGGTCTTCCTCTTTTTGTTTGTAACATATAGTTGCGTACATACACTTTAGAACTCTCTGCCAGGACTACTCGGACAAACGTCCCGTCGGTAGTTCTGCGTCTGTGTCTCTTGTCTGGACACCTTGGACCCCTCCCCACCCCCCCGCCCTTCCTCTCCCACCCTGCTTACGTCTCTCGTCGTACCTTCGCACGTACAATGGTGTGTGCTTTATCTCTCGGTCACCGCAATCGACATACTGATCCCTCGAGTTTAGGTCACGAGCCCCCGTTGGAGCTCCCCGCCCTACCTCGCCCTCCACCCTCCTTCCAAGTCCCGACCCCCCGTATGCACATGGGTACCGTCTACATACAACGAGACACCGTCTCCGGTTGTGCTATAACACCTCAGTAACAGGAGGTTAATTTTTTATTCAAAAAAAGTTTAACCGGTCCGACTACCCCTCGGAAGATCGGTACCAGAGGGTGATTTCCTCAGGGTGTGGAGCAGGCGGGTCGCGGGGACGACACGAGGTCGAGGTCCAGGGCGACGGAGTCATTGGGTGAGTGGAAGAAGAGTCACCGGGTCCTTAGAGATACGAGAAAGCGACCTTGACAAAGGGACAAAGAAAGGGGAGACTTCTAAGTCGGAGGCGGGGGTCGAGGTGGTTCTTTCTTGACTCGGAAGTAGGTGACCAGTCAAGGTGGGACCCCGTTCCCTACGGGTAGGGAGATTCTGTGCTTCGGAAGGCGAGAGAGAATCCTTCCCCTTGTATGAGAGGAGGGGGCGGGTCTCTCTCGGTCTCGGGGTCCCTTGACAACATGTTCACCAGGCGCCATGTCACGAGGTGACACAACCGGGTCCTCCACGGTAAGTATCGTTGTCGGTAGGAGCTACCTTCACGAATAATTTCCGGTAAAGATCTCCTAGTTTTATTTGACTCCTTCCCGTCCTGAAAGAGAACCCGATCTGCACCCCGACTCTCCTTAGGCGGGGTTTCGTTTCCCCCTTTTCTGTTATGCGGGTAATCAGAGAGTTACCGAGTAGGACGCTTGTAACTCGTGGTGGGATAGGTCCATGTGGAGATTCATGTAGGCAACACAGTGTCTTAGAGGTTTTGCTGGGATACTTCACCTGTTGTACAGTAGCAACCCGGGTCAGTGAGTCAGTACAGGCTGAGAAACACTGGGGTTTCTGACATCGGGGGGACCGAGGAAACAGGCACCCTAACAGGTCCGTTCTTATGACCTCACCCAACGGTAAGGGAGGAGGTCCCCTAGGAGGACTGGGTCCCTAGATTGAATGAAGAGAACGTAGAGGACGTGACCGTCCACCGATGGAATGGTGCTCATGGTGGCCCCTTCGGGTTCTGTTGTAATCTTAGGAGTCACACGTCCTTTGCTTTAGTTCTTGACCAATTCATTAATCAGGTTTTGGTGTGTGGATCATTCATCTTCTCGACCCAAAATAACAAAATAAAAAAACCGGGGTGGAATTCCGTATGTCCTAGAATCGAGGGGTTTGTCCCTCGCTTGGGAACGGAGGACGTAACCCTCGTACCTCAGAATTGGTGACCTGGTGGTCCCTTCAGGGTTCTCTACCCTAAACTTTGGTACAGACGAACTGAAGGGTCTGGAGTGAGAAAAAAAAAAGAATTATATAGATAAAATAACTTCATATCAAATGAATGTGGTAACGTCCATGTGTCGTTCCACTGAGTCAAAATGAACATCTGTCTCTAATAAAAAGTCTAATAAAAGGTAGTATCCAATAATGTTCTATAACTACTATCAAGGGACACGATATGTCATTTTGAAACAACGAACAATGTATAGATAAAAATTTTTTATCTTTAGATTGTAAGATAAGTATGTTTCAGTTTGTTCACCTTAGTTTTACAGTATTTACAAAATCAATCCGTTTTTAAGAATTCAAAAGATTTTATATATATATAAATATATAAATTTTATATATAAATATATATTATTATATATACCATACATATATATATATGTGTGTGTGTGTTTTCGATCCGAACTCTTTCTTGTAGTTTTTTTCTTCTCTACCTATTTAGTATTATATATTTGATTTATTACCCTCGTGATTTATACTTTATCCTTTTTACTTTGTTTGATCTATTTTCATTTTCTAGCAGTATATCGGGTCCACAAAAATTTGTGCCGACAAATAATCTTTGTATAGACCTTTAAACTTCTTTTCTTCGTTATGGACGGTCGGGAGTGAGAATTGGAGATACCCACTATTTCAATACGGTTCTGAGTCGGAACCCGTTCTTCCCTAGTTTTCTTTGGATGTTTACACTCTACTTTAGTTAAAAACGTATTTTTAGGACGGTTCCAGAGAAGGGTCTCAAGGCGTTACTACCCTAGTGTGTCTCACTCCTCCCCAGACGTAAAGTCTTTAGACTGACCTCAGGTCCTTGTCGTCGACGGACACGTCGAAACCCGTGAAACGACTTCCATAGTCTCGGAGAACCATTTACAGTGTAACGAGAACTTTTGTATCCCCAATAAAAGTTTTTAGAAAACTATAACTAAAGATCATATTAATGTCTGGGACATACTAAAGTTATAGAAACACAATCAACGAGTCTGTACAGGTTGAGACACACTAGGGTACCTGGCATCGGGTGGTCCTAGGAAACAGGTACCCTAAGAGGTCCTTTCTTATGACCTCACCCAACGGTAAAGGAGGAGGTCCCCTAGAAGGGTTGGGTCCCTAACCTGGGTGCAGAGGGTGTAACGTCTGTCTAATTTATGGAAATCTGGTACTTTAAAAACGTGGAACAAAGTACAGGGACCTATGCAAGGTCACAGAGGATCAAATGTCAGATACCCTTGGACTTATCTTAAACATAGGATGAAGACACACTTTCCTCTTCCGCTGTCGTAGGGTGAGGTCGTGAGAGCGGACCGTTTAGGGTACCTACCTCCTCGGACCACCCGACGTCAGGCACCCCAACGATCCTCGACCTGTGCTGACTCGCTGCAGTGAAAGTGAAAAGTGAAAGTACGTAACCTCTTCCTTTACCGTTGGGTGACGTCACAAGAACGGACCTCCTAGGGTCCCTACCTCCTCGGACCACCCGACGGCAGGTTCCCCAGTGTATCTCAGTCTGTGCTGACTTCGTTGAATCGTCGTCGTCGACACACTTTTAACATGTTTAGAATTAATGCAACTTAACCAAGTATCACGAAAAGTCCAGATGATATAGGAAGATGAAGAGACATATAAGTAAGATAATTAAAAACTCTCACACTATAACTTTGAGGTTGATATTTTAGAAGTAAATAGATGAAAATTGTGATTAACATTACATATCACCTTGATATACATTGGATTAAGATATAAAAGGTTCAGAGGAGATTTACACAACAGTATGAAAGTATTAAATTTTTTTTTAAAAAATTAAAATTTTTCTACAGTCTCGGAGTTTAAGAGAGGGACGTTTTGATTCCGACTACGATTGACAAAACGTCCTCCCTCCTATTTACCATATAGGATATATTTCATGAATCCTACAGAAAATGCATTTATACTACAAGTGAAGAAGGTCAATGTCTAACCGTGAACGGTAGATGAAGATGTTCCTAATTTAGTACTTGACAACCTCGACGACTGGAAGTTGTAGGAGACGTTTCTCAAGTCCCACCTCTAGTCTTTACTTCCTCCGTGAGACACGAGACTCTTTTTACCGTCTTGTCCAGACGGAGCTATCAATCTATAAAAGTCCTCTTCTAAAATGCTCGGGTTAAAAACGTAGAAGAGTATAGATCTTTTTCGTGATTTTAGTAATTGTCACTGTAGACGAGGAACGTCACTCGTCACTCGGAGACAGTTTTACACAAGAGCCGACGTACATGGGGGGAGTGATCTTTGTAGATGCTGTGACTGGAAGACGGATGGAGAGACCTCGAGAAAGAGTCTCGATGGACTCAACGACCGAGGGTCCGATATCAGGAGTAAAACGGGGTTTACTTTGAACTGGGTGTCGAGAGTGTAACACGAAGACAAAAACGTCGGTTGTGAGGGGTAGTGGTTAAGAGGGGAAAGGATTTTAGGGATGGAGACTTAAAGGTTCCTTGGACGGAAAAGTCACTTTAAGGACCTCACTCGAAAATTTATCTCTGAACTCGACCCAAAATTATAGGCTACGTCTATTGAAAAAACTACACATAGTTAGTAAAAGTAAACATTTCACCTACCTAAAATATATAGATATAGATCGACGACACTCTTTTTAGAAATTTCGAAGTTCTACCCTAAAATTTTGTAGAAATGTCTACTTTTTTTCGTTTTCAAATTGGAAGTTCCTTTTATTTTCTCTTGTACTTGAGATATGAACTTGTGTGTGTTATGTTTTTTTTTTTTTTTTCTGACTCGGACCCTAACGTTTACATACTGGAACTGTAGGTAACAAGTCCGTCGTCTTTTTTTTCCTAATAAAAGTAGACTGAACCATCTTCTCCGTCGGGTTACGTAGTCTACTAAGGATTTAGGTAGCGGTAGGTATCGTACCGGTCCCTGGGACTTTGGGTACTAATCTTTACGGAGGAAGTAAATGAGTAAACAGTCAAGAGAGAGAGTAGATGAGAGAGGTGAGTATGTTTAGAGAAGAGTTCGTTAATGGGACACGGTTTGGGACACGATAGACAACTCTCGAGTCCTTAATAACCGTCGGGACGATGTCTACAGACGAAATGTCTGTCTGTCCGTCCGCGTGTATTAGTATTTTAGTTTACAAAATAGATTTTATACGATACAACTTCGAAAACTTAACACTACGACCTCTTCTGACAACTCTCAGGGAACCTGTCGTTCCTCGAGTTTGGTCAGTTAGGATTCCCTTTAGTCAGGACTTATAAGTGACCTTCCTGACTACGACTTCGACTTCGAGGTTATGAAACCGTTAGACTACATTTCTCGGCTGAGTAACCTTTTCTGGAACTACGACCCTCTCTAACTTCCGGTTTCCTCTTCCCCCGTCGTCTCCTGCTCTACCAATGTATCGTAGTGGTTAAGTTACCTGTACTCAAACTCGTTTGGGACCCTCTGTCACCTCCTGTCTCTTCGGACCGTACAATGTCAGGAATTCCAATGTTTCTCTGCCTGTGCTGAATCGTTGACTTGTTGTTGTTGTGGCACGATGTTTTCGTTATTTTTTTCATTCTGAGTTAAGTTTCTGTATGTACACAGAACGCCACGTTACTCGTAAGTCTCTTAGTTTTTCCGAAGTGTAACGGATCCCTATAATCTCTTCCGAACCCCCGGTCCCCACCACCAAAGACTCGACATCACCATTCTGGTCGTCTGGTCCTTTTCTTTCCTAGCACCTATAAAAACAGAGGACCACTTTTGGTTTAATATATTCTCCTTATTCGGTCCGTAGGATTAATGAGTAAGTACATAAACGAAGGTATTAAGAAATCAAATGGACCAACGAAAGGTCCAGTTCCGACACTTTCACATTTTGTGTCTGTCCATCTAAAATATTTTCCAACCTTACCTTTTCCAAATTTCGTAGTGGTCAAGGTTGGAACAGAAAATGTCTAGTCGTTCAAGTCCGGGTCTCTCTAGACGGGTTCTGGTGTTTCGTTTAATTCTGGATCTTGGACCCAAAAAGATTAGAAGATTTACGGAGGGTGACGTTTCCATCTAGTGATAATATACGTCGCGGAAGTGTGTGAGCTATTTCGTCCATAATTGGGAGGTAAAACGTCTGCTCCTTCGTTTCTCACAGATTTCCTGTCCTTCGTTGAACGGGGTTTAGTGTGTCGTCTTTAAGATCCGTTTTCGTCGCAAGCGATCTTGGGGTCACGGGACTGCGTCCGAGGTCTCACGAGGACCAATACGGTACGACGGCGGATCCCCGCTCTCGAGTCTCGTTCCGGGGGTCTCCCTCCGTCCGACAGACCCGCTCCCGTCCTGGCGTCTCCCCTTCGTTCCTACGACCTTCGGCTAAAGTAGGTGGCGTGTGGCTTTTGAAGGACGTGTAGAGAGGTCTCCCCTGACAATGTCCAATGTGTTAGATTGCAACGATTTGATTTTAGGTCTGACCTTTATCCACGCCGAACGTCTTCCTAGTAAAAGGTAGGAGGAGTACTACTCGTACACCTCGCTCCTTCCGGATAGGGAAACTTTATCAAAACAGTCGTTGGACACCCAAAAGTGTTCCTTAGACGCTTGGAAAGTCTCACATCTTGTGCGCTACAGCTGGGACGTCCATGGTAAGGACGGGTTTTTTTTTTTCTTTAGTCCATGTTCCCTCGGTCCCACGTCGATTATTGGACGGTGTGGGGTAAACAATAACTAGTAAAAATACACTGTAAAATGTAACATTCAGATTGACAACCATCGTTAGTAGGCAAACTTACTACGTAACAGTGTCTCGTCTACCTCTGTTACCTCCTTGGGTTGGCGCCCGGTTATCGCGGCGGATCACCACTTGATCTTCTGCTGTGGAAGTAGAGGGGTACTCGTCTCTGAGTCTTTCGTGTTCTCTAGCTGGAGTAAAATCTACCCTTTAGCTTAAAATCTCTTTCCGGGCGACGAAGGGTCTAGATTGTCAAAGTGATTGTATAAGTGTAAGGACGATACACGGGCTGTGGTTCGGTGCGAAGTATCTTAGATAATACTCATCTTGAGACGGGGACAGAGTACCCCCTTCTCGGTATACTGTGTTTCCTAAGTTGTGCTGGACTATCGTCGATCTTTCTCTCTCGCGTCTCGGACTGTCACATAGTCCAGTTAAGTTGAAATCGTTAGGACGGGGGAAAAACGGTGTATAAGTTTTAACAAAAGAGAGAAACCGTTAAGACCCCTTATTTAATATAGGTAGTCCTATTAAGAACTGTCTCGGTCAAAATTAACAGACTTCGGCAACAAGAATCGAAAAGCTTTAGGTGTATGAATTCTCAGACCACTTCAGACACGTAGACACGAGGGTCTTTCACGTGGTCACCACATCCATCGTCGTACGATATACGTACAGTCAGATCTTAAAAAGGAGGTTCTTGGGTTGATTCTCAAGGACTAGAGTTCGTAGAAGGGAGGACTAATGAACCTTTAAACACGAAATCTCGTTTCACCATTGAGAAAGATGGAATCCCTTGATACAGTAACTGAATTTACGTTCAGTAGTCACTTTATTCTCTTTAATAAGGGACCACCGAGTCTCCAATTTCGCAGACGGACGTTACGTCCTCTGGAACCAAGCTAGGGACCCAGTTCTTCTGGGGGACCTCTTCCTTTACCGTTGGGTGAGGTCATAAGAACGGACCTCTTAGGGCACCTGTCTCCTCGGTCCACCCGATGTCAGGTGTCCCAACGTTTCTCAGTCTGTGCTGACTCACTGAAGTGAACTACCTCCCGGGTTTTGTATGCGTCTTTTTTTTTTTTTTTGGAGATGTTCAACCGTTTCACGTGCCTTTATATTGGACATCGGGAAGGGTAACTCTCAAACCTGTGGGTCTACAAGTCCCGGGACCGAAACCCAAGTGTACGACCGAAGTCGGAGTCCTGTTAGTGGACTGGAGAGACTCGGAGTTAAAGGAGTAGACAGGTTACCCTCATTACTGACACTCAAGCAATGTGTCGTGACCACCAAGTCTGTCATTTCTTGGACGCACGTTACGTCCTCTGAAAACCCAAGCTAGGGACCCAGTCCTTCTAGGAGACCTCCTCTTTCACTGTTGGGTTAGGTCCTAAGAACGGACCTCTTAAGGTGCGTGTCTCCTCGGACCGTCCCCAGTGTTTCTCAGTCTGTACTGACTCGTTGTATGTACGATCATACATATATATGTATGCGTGTGTATGTCGTGATCAACCTTAATTATATTTAGTGTCACTGACTGTCTATGGTTCTTGTGTTTGCGACCGAAAGTAATAGTTGTAATATTAATCCAACTTTATTAAGTAATTAGGTAGGTCACTTTTAAATCGATGCTGGGTGACAAATGGTCCACTGTTCATGACCCTTGTCTAAACCAATTTACGTACTGATACATCGGTCAAAGTTTCAAGGTAGGTTCCTGTCAGTGGTTTCCGTAGAAGGTCGTCGAATAACCCAAAGAAAGTGCAGAACCAATAACGTTTATCACGACGTTACTTGTCACCCCGCGTACATAGAGAAACTAAACACGAAAAGAGTCCTATATACGGGTCGCCACCCTAATATACCATCAAAATAAGGATCAAAAGATTCCTCGGAGGTATAGCAAAAGGTACGTACGATTCAGCGAAGTTAGGCCAGGTTGAGGAACATTAGGGTTCTTGACATCGGGGGGTCCGGGGAGACAGGTACCTTAAGAGGTTCGTTCTTATGACCTCACCCAACAGTACGAGAGGAAGTCCCCTAGAAGAGCTGGGTCCCTAACTTGTGTGTCGAGAATGAAAAGGGAGAAACCGTCCGCCCCAGAAATGGTGATCGTGGGGGGCCCTTAGGGGCAACAAAAGATGTCACCGACATAGTTGAATGTAAGGGTGGTTGACAAGTCCTCCAAAGGAATTGACGTGTAGGAGAGGTCGTAAATACTATACATCTGAAAAATTACCACTGGTAAAACCGGTCACCCCAACTCCCCGCACCGGGGAGTAACATCCAAAAAAAAAGGAGCACCGAAAGTTTTCGAATCAAAGGACTGGTTCCTACCTTGGGCCTGGGAGCCGTTACCTTCGTGTCTCAGGACCTGGTGTCCCTTAAAGGGAGTTCCATCAAGACTAGACTAAACGTTAAGAGATTAATGGTCGTCACAACTCGTAGAAAAAATACACGGACAATAACTGGGTGAAAAAAGGTCCGTAAGGGTATCGTTTGTCGTCGTGTGTCCTGGGGGACCTATCGTGGAGTGGAAACGACATGGTACACTGCGAGTAAAAGACATAGTCGCAACGAAAAAGTCGAATGATACCCCCGTGTAAACTTCTGATTGAGTCGGTAGGACACACACATGCTGGGACCTTCTACGTGTACCTACGGGGACACATCTGGGAAGTACGTACCCTCCACTCTCGGCTATTGCTTCTGCGAGTAAGAATAGAGAGTCCGATTTTTAAGGTCTTACGTAAGTTGTCTCAAGAGGACTCCCAGGAGTCGCTTTGACTCGAGGTCCAACGAGTCGGTCGAGCCAACGAGTGGACGAACGAAAGGAGGGGAAGGGACTAAGGGAGGAGATTTAAGGGGGAGACGAAGGAGGCCCAGCGAAAAGATTTCTTTGGTGTGTTTGTGTACGAGTCTAGTCCAAGACACCACCCTCTTTCAGATTCCGATTTCTTTTGAAAATTTACTACTACTTGTGGACGAGGACTCAGTCGCATAATAATAGAAGGTAGTTTTTCTAGAAGGCCCCATGAACAGCAGTAAGTTTCCGGACCAATAACGACCCCTAAAAACACGGTCCAAGATTCGAGGAGGCAAAGGGGTCATGTTCGTCAGACGTCCTCTGGAACTCGTCTGTACAGGCTCCTCCTCTGTCTTCTCCGAGCAATTAGGACGAGGGAGACGGGTCCCCGTAGACATTCGTCACCGACAAAAGATGCAGTGATCGGATCTCATCGGAGATCGGGGACGAGTTCGTTTTGAGTCGGAGCATTATTGGAGTCGTCGTAAGGGGTCGCCCGGAAAACGGACTCAAGGGATTGGACGTATTATGACATGGGACACGTTTTGGCACTACCCAGTTTCACTTTTTTTAACAGTCAAATGGAATGGCATTGCAACTTACACTTAGACTAGTTTGAAGATCAAGACAATGGTCGAATATCACTATTTATACAATATAGGTAGTTTAGCTCTTGTACCTTTTTAGATCTTCTATTAACTGGATCAAAGAAATTATCCTTTAACTGTTCATTCTCGCTCGTTTCCTCACTCTCTGACTCTCTTTAATAGACTCCAATTTACTTCGAATCTTTAGTTTATTTATGTTATATACCTGTATAAGTTTGGTTTCGCTAACACTTTTCTCAAAAAACAGTTAGTCCCTTTAAACTTTGGAGAGACAGATAAACTACTATAATTCCTCAGTAAAAATTCAAAATCCTCATTACTACCACGGTAATAATATAAAAAAAATTCTGAAACAATATGTATGACTCAGTAAACATCTACTTGATTAAACTACAGACCCTAAATGAAATTATATAGGGTCGTACCCCACTTTTTGTGTTTCTCCCTACCTCACGTCTATTTACTCTAACTGTTTTAGCACTATTAGACACGTCAACTAACTACCTAGGTACCCTCAAGTAATATGCTGAGAGAGTCGACAGTGTGTCCAAATCTTTAAAAGGTATAATTTTTTTTCCCTTAGTATTCACCCTCCCTCTTTCCCTATCTCGTTATTTCTCTCTGACTCTTTCAACGGTAAAATTTTGATACATTATCCTTTAAGGGACCGTCGGGTTACCAATCCTGAGGTGTGAAAGTGACAGTTCCCACACCCAAGTTAAGGATCAGTCCCTTGATTCTAGGGTGTTCGTGACGCCGTGTCGGATATATGTGTTTTAAATGTGTATATGTTTTTGAAATATACACATATATGTATATATGTACTTTTCACTTTCAGTGAGTCAACACAGGTAGAAACACTGGGGTACCTTATGTGTCAGGTACCTTAAGAGGTCCGGTCTTATGACCTCTCCCATCGGTAAGGGAAGAGGTCCCCTGGAAGGGTTGGGTCCCTAGCTTGGGTCCAAAGGGTGTAACGTCCGCCTAAGAAATGGTCGACTCGGTGGCTCTTTCGGGTTCTTACGACCGAGCACCCATCGGACAGGGAAGAGGTCACCTAGAAGGGTGAGTCCAGGTCTCGTAGCGTCCCAGAGTCTGTCCTGACTTCGCTGAATCGTGTGTTCGAGTCCTAGACAGTGTTCTACCCCTGTCACCTCCACCTCTGCAAGGGCCGACCATTTACTGTTCCCGTACTGACCTGTAAGTATCGACCCAAGGACAGAAAGAAGGAGAGGTCTCACTTGGCGGGGTCCCTTGTGTGAGTTCGAAAACTTGGTCTAAAACTTCTGTATCCCCTCAGTGACTTCCTAAAATTTGGTTCTTTCCTCCTAATTTATAGAAAAGAAAGAGAGAACGGAAGTCGGGAAACGTAGAAGACGTAGAAGGGAAGGGTCCTTAACTTGGTTCCGGAGGACGTAACGTCCTCCTAAGAAATGGTTGACTCAATGGTCCCCTTATGAATGTATATACGTACATATATATTTGTATATGTAAAAATATACACATAAAAAAACAGAAAATCGAATCTTTATTATGTTGGATTCAAGTCAGCACAGGTTGAGTATCACTGGGGTACCTGACGTCGGATGGTCCGAGGAGGCAGGTACCCTAAAAGATCGGTTCTCATGACCTCACCCAACGGTAACGGAAGAGGTCCCCTAGAAGGGTTGGGTCCCTAGCTTGGGCCCAGAGGGTGTAACATCTGTCTGCGAAATGGTAGACTCGGTGGTATATGTATACATATACATATACATATATGTATATATATTAAAAACCCGAAGGGACCATCGAGTCTACCAATACGCAGATAGACGTTACGTCCTCTGGACCTAAGTTAGGGACCTAACCCTTCTAGTGGACCTCTTCCGTTACCGTTGGGTGAGGTCATAAGACATATGTATATATACACAAAACCCCCGAAGGGACCATCGAGTCGACCATTTCTTAAGGGGACGTTAAGTCCTCTGGACCTTCTGAACCCAAGTTAGGGACCCAACCTTTCTAGGGGACCTCTTCTCTTGCCGATGGGTGAGGTCATAAGACCGGACCTCTTAAGGTACCTGTCTCCTCGGACCGTCCGATGTCAAATGTCCAAGTGTTTCTCAGTCTACGTTGATTCGTTGAAAGTGAAAGTATGTATATATGTTAACATATGTATACATTAATGTATATTAACATATGTATATTAAATATATATATATTTGAATATATGTATCTTTAATACAATAATACAAATATATTATATTTACGTTAATATTAATACCGTATATTATATTAAATATACATATATTTTGTTTTGTCTTTATCTGAGTGTCTATGTCTCCTGTTTAATCCCCAATGACCACCCCTCTCCCGACCTCCTCCCCGTTCGATCCTCTTCCCCCAATTCTACAAGTTTGTTAATTTATGTTTTAAGTTTTGGTGTTACGTGGGTCCCATATGTCGGTCACAAAGTATCATTGAAATTTGACTAATATTAGATATAGTTTAGTTTAGTGATTCAACATGTGAACTTTGATTACGACATTTAGTCACTATGGAGATAATTCGCTTGTTTACTTAGAAATTTATTTTGATCTTCTTTAAATCAACAACGAAGAGGTTTCTACCGTCGAACTATCATGACCATTATCGTTTGGTGATGGTTTACTATCGTCGTTATTATTATTATTGTTAATATTGCCACCGTGGACACGAGTCCATCCTGGCTGTGGGGTATCTACGACCTTCTTTGACCCGCTCTCCTCGGTCTGACGAGGCCACCAACAGGAGTAGTCCTTTTCACAGCGTGGAGAGGGCCAGGACAGACAGACGTGGACCTAGGGTGACAGGGACTTTCCCAACAAACCCTCTCAACAGACACATGGGAGAAGTGCAGTTAGAGACATCTTCTGCTCCCTTATGTCTTCTACTACTGTCCCTCCGTTACAAATATTTCCCGAAGACCTCCCGGAGACTCGAAGGGTCTACCATACTCGCCATTTCTTGGGCGGACGGTTACGTCCTCTGCATTCTCTGTGGGTCCCAAGCTAGGGACGTAACCCTCCTAGGGGACCTCCTCCCGTATTGTTGAGTGAGGTCACAAGAACGGATCTTTTAGGGTGCCTGTCTCCTCGACCTCCCCGACGTCAGGTCTCGTAGCGTCTCAGCCTGTGTTGACTCCGCTGAATCGTGTGTTCGAGTCTCTAGACAGTGCTCCACCCCTGCCACCTCCACCTCTTGAAGGGCCGACCATTTACTGTTCCTGAACTGACCTAGGAGTATCCACCCAAGGACAGAGTAAAGGAGAGATCTCTCTTGACGGGGCCCTTTGTGCGAATTCCAAAACTTGGTCTAAAACTGCTGTACCCTTCAGTGACTTCCTAAAATTCGTTTATTTACTCTCGACACATAGAAAGGAAAGAGAGAACGGAAGTCGTGAAACGTAGAAGAGAAGGAAGACGGATCTTACGAGTAGGAGCGTGAGAGGTGGAGAAGAGAGTTGAAGGTGAGTAAGGAATCCTCGGTCTACTCCACTGCGGAGGAGGTCCTTCGGAAGAGACTGGTAATCGTCGTGAATTTTAGATTCGGGTACGAATGAGCAGAGGGGTGCTCCGATACCTAGGTACTCTTGACCCTGGTGAACGGGGCACTCAGGCACTTCGGATTCGGAATCGAGGTACTGTGTAGTATCACGAAGTAATTAGTAGAATCATACTTAGTGACTCAACTGAGAGATTATAAGGTTGTTGCACATGGTCCTACCTCGACCCAGTTTCCAGGCTATGGTTCTTCCCACCTGTCCACCACTACTCCGCCCGTTTCGTTCGTCTCGCGGAGGTGGTCGTCCGTGAGGTAGTCGTGGAAAGGAAGCCAAAGACGAGGTTCTTAGGCGGTGTTCGAAGGAGGAGTTTCTTCTACGGGAACTTGGCTATAGGCAACAACAACAACAACAATAGTGATTCAACACATACTGAGAAACGTTGGGGTGTCCGACATCGGACGATCCGAGGAAACGGGTGGCCTACAGGGTCCGTTCTTATGACGACACCCGACGGTAAAGGAAGAGGTCCCCTGGAAGGTCCTGGTCCCTAACTTGGACGTAGAGAACGAAGCGGACGTGACGTCCCCCTAAGAAATGGTGACACGGTGGACCCTTCTGGGCTGTAGGTAATGCGGATACTCTGAGAAGACCGTAAACCTTTTATCTGCCACTACCTTGTACTAAAACGACAGTTCCCTGTCAGACCACCCCTGTCCCTATGTGACGTCACCCACCGATTGAAGGGTCAGGTGAAAGAGTGGGACAAACACTAGGTAAGTAAGTAGGTCTTTCATAAATGATTCTCCATGGTACACAGACCAAAGGGTTAACCACATCACCATTTCTTAGACGGACAGTTATATCCTCTACGTTCGCTACGTCCAAGTTAGGGATCTAACCCTTCAAGGGGACCGTATCCTTTACCGTCAGGAGAGGTCATAAGAACGGACCTTTTAAGGTACCTGTCTCCTCGGGCAGCCCGATGTCAGGTACTCCAACGTTTCTCAGGCTATACTGATTCGTACGTGGACCGTGCTAAGATTTAAGACCTCTATCCAGTCCTTTGTTTTATCCGTTTTTAGGGGTGGGTCACCTGGATTGTGGATCACCTTATCTGTACTTTACACTTCACAATCCACGAGTCAGTACAGGCTGAGAGACGCTGGGGTACCCGACATCCGACGGTCCGAAGAGACAGGTGCCCTAAGACGTCCGTTCTTAGGACCTCACCCAACGGCAAGGGAAGAGGTCCCCCAGAAGGATTGGGTCCCTAACTTGGGGTTGAAGGACGTAACGTCCGTCTAAGAAATGGTAGACTCGGTGGTCCCTTCGGGGAGAGAAAGTATCGTGGACGTTGTAGAGGGAATTAGTATGTAGAAATACAGGGGGGCGGGGCTTGAGACTCTATGAGTTCTCGCCTGAGACAAAATAGGTAGGGACCTATGGGTTAGGACCTGTGTGATATACGAGTCATTTACAAGAAATCCCTGTAGAGTCTATAGACGGAATAAGACTCAACAAACTTTACATTTACTTTAATAAAACTCGGGGTGTAGCCCTGTTAGAGGGGGTTCTTAAACTCTCTTCTCCGTTCTGTCTTTTTACCCTCTTCCCACCGAAAATAAAAGAAGAACAGGAACACAATTTAGGAGAACGGGGTCTGTCTTGGGATCTGGGAAGAACAAAACATAAGGCGTACGTCTTTGGAAGATCGTCTTCCGGACCCCCAAAGAACGTCTTGTAAACTTAGACACTCCTTTCTTCTTTCGTCACTAACCCGGTCGTGTTACGTTTATTGAATCTAATTGACGAGGACTTTACCGAACCCTCCTACCACAGTCGCCTCTACCACCTTCCCCCTCCCTCGTGGAGGTTTTTAGGTGAGGAGGTATTTACGTTGTTAGACCCCTTGTAAACAAATTCCCTTTTTTTTCGAATTAGACCAAGAAAAAAATTTTTTATTTGGTACACCGTAGAATTGAACGAACAAGAGGAGGAAGAAGAGGTCGAGGTATTATCAGAACTGTTGGTGTTGGGATTCAGTGTCACCTTGGGTCGTCGGGTATACGGTTACCTCGCCCCGTCTCTTGATATGTAGTTACTCTTAAAAATTTGTATTCATTTTTTTCTTCACAGATATGGGAAAACACATTTATCACAATGTGTGTGGGGAGAACTTCCATGTTCACCGGTGTAAACCAAACCAGGATTAAGTACAAGTAGGGGCGAGAGTTTGTGTCTCTAAGTGAAACTAAGAGGTGGAAGGTCTTCGAAGACAACACGGACCCTTCTGTCTCTTTCCGAGTGTCCATGGAGTTTACGTCCCGTTCAACTTTTTGGGTCGTATAGCAAAGAGTTGGTCATTCATTTTTTGTGTACCTACTCATTATTCCTACCCCATCCGTTTTCGTCTCTGTAATGAAACGGCTGTTTCCAGGCAGATCAGTTCCGATACCAAAAAGGTCACCAGTACATACCTGCACTCTTGACCTGCTATTTCTTTCGACTCACGGCTTCTTAACTACGAAAACTTGACACTACAACCTCTTTTGAGACTCTCAGGGACCCTGACGTTCCTCTAGGTTGGTCAAGTAGGATTTCCTCTAGTCAGGACTTATAAGTAACCTTCCTGACTACAACTTCCACTTCGAGGTTATGAGTCCGGTGGACTACGCTTCTTGCCTGAGCAACCTTTTCTGGGACTACGACCCTTTCTAACTTCCGCCCTCCTCTTCCCCTGCTGTCTCCTACTCTACCATCCTACCGTAGTGGTTGAGCTACTCGTACTCAGACTCATTCGAGACCCTCAACCACTTCCCGTTCTTCGGACCGTACGACGTCAGGTACCCCAGTGTTTCTCAACCTGTGCTGACTCGTTGACTTGACTTGACTTGACTCCATCTTCAATAACGGTTACATTTATATCCTCTGTATTACTTTCTCTGCTACGACCGGTCCAGACGTTTACCACCCACGTACTCAAACTTCGTGTTATTTATGTAAATAATGATTCGTTTGTCTCATCTCTTGTTAGGCTGCAAAAGGAGACTCTGGTCGTCCAAACAGTAAAGTGAAACGTGGTGGTCTCCCGTGACATTGTGAGTAACCCTAAATACCTTCTTTCAACCAAAACCAAAAAGAAATGGTCCAGGTCAACAGTCGTTCCAGAAACATTCAAATATCGACGACCCTTTGAACCGATCAAGACTCGTAACGATTACGGGGAGGGGTCTTCTTCCACAATCGACTTTACACTCCGACATTGTAAACATCCTTCCCTATTGTCCTAAAAAAAGGTTTAAACTGGAGTTGTACGAGGGATCACACACGCACGAGCCAGCCAGACTGAGACGCACCGGGGCGCCTCGCATCGGGCGGTCCGAGGAGACAGGTACCCTAAGACGTCCGTTCTATGAACTCACCCATCGGTAAAGAAGGGATCCCCTAGAAGGGCGGGTCCCTAGCTCGGACGTAGAGGACACAGAGGACGTTGCGCCCGTCTAAGAAGTGACGACTCGGTGGTCCCTTCGGCTCTCCTAGGTCTTGTGGTCCCGGTTCGTGGAAGAAGAAAGACGACTCTACCGGGAGGGGGTTGGGAAAGAGGAGGAGTAGAGGTTCCTGGGGGAAGAGAGACTCAGGGGTTGTAGGCTGTTTGTATCACGAAGACAATCATAACTAAGGTGACCTAAGATTCCTAAGCACAATAAAATTAATTCCAAAGAATTGTCAGTCTCTCTAAGTTCCCTGATCTAGACCATCTATCTCATGGACTTCTTGATACCTGCCTCCAAACTCTGTAACATGTTCTCGGTTACTAGTTCTGGTAGGGGTTCTTTTTCTTTACGTTTTTCCGTTTTACCGACAGACTCCTCAGGAATGTTTATCGACTCTTTTCTTCTCTTCACTTTCCGTTTCATCTTTTCCTTTCTATATGGGTAAACTTACGTCTCAAGGTTTCTTATCGTTCCTCTCTATTCTTTCGGAAGGAGTCGCTGGTTACGTTTCTTTATCTCCTTTTGTTGTCTTACCCTTTTTGATCTCTAGAGAAGTTCTTTTAATCTCTATGGTTCCCCTGTAAAGTACGTTTTTACCCGAGTTAGACTTCCTGTCTTTACCATACCTGGATTGTCTTCATCTTCTATAATTCTTCTCTACCGTTCTTATGTGTCTTCTTGATATGTTTTTTTATAAAAGTACTGGGTCTATTGGTGTTACCACACTAGTGAGTGGATCTCGGTCTATATGACCTTACACTTTAGTTCACCCGGAATCCTTCGTAGTGATGTTTTTTCGATCTCCTCCACTACCTTAAGGTCAACTCGATAAAGTTTAGGATTTTCTACTACGATACTTTCACAACGTGAGTTATACGGTCGTTTAAACCTTTTGAGTCGTCACCGGTGTCTTGACCTTTTCCAGTCAAAAGTAAGGTTAGGGTTTCTTTCCGTTACGGTTTCTTACAAGTTTGATGGTGTGTTAACGTGAGTAGAGTGTGTGATCGTTTCATTATGAGTTTTAAGAGGTTCGGTCCGAAGTTGTCATGTACTTGGTACTTGAAGGTCTACAAGTTCGACCTAAATCTTTTCCGTCTCCTTGGTCCGTTACCGTTGGGTGAGGTCATGAGAACGGACCTTTTGGGGTACCCGTCTCCTCGGACCATCCGACGTCAGGTACCCCAGCGACGTTCAACCTGTGTCGACTCACTGAAGTGAAAGTGAAAAGTGAAAGGACGTAACCTCTTCCTTTACCGTTGGGTGAGGTCACAAGAACGGACCTCTTAGGGTCTCTGTCTCCTCGGACCACCCGACGGTAGATACCCCAGCGTGTCTCAGCCTGTGTTGACTTCACTGAGTCGTCGTCGTCGTCGTCTCCTTGGTCTCTAGTTTAACGGTTGTAGACAACCTAGTAGTTTTTTCGTTTTCGAAAGCTCTTTTTGTAGGTGAAGACGAAATGGTTGATACGGTTTCTGAAACTGACACACCTAGTGTTGTGTGACACCTTTTTAGAATTTCTCTACCCTTATGGTCTGGTGGACTGGACGGAGGACTCTTTAGACATACGTCCAGTTCTTCGTTGTCAATCTTGACCCGTACCTTGTTGTCTGACCAAGGTTTAACCCTTTCCTCATACAGTTTCGACATATTACATTGGGACGAATAAATTGAAGATACGTCTCATGGAGTATGCTTTACGACCAGTCCTACTTCGTGATCGACCTTAGTTCCAACGGCCCTCTTGATAGTTAGTGGAGTCTAGACGTCTACCGTGGTGGGAATACCGTCTTTCACCTTTTCTTGACTTCTTGGAGAACTACTTTCACTTTCTCCTCTCACTTTTTCAACCGAATTTCGAGTTGTAAGTCTTTTGGTTCTAGTACTGTAGACCAGGGTAGTGAAGTACTGTTTATCTACTCCTTTGTCACTGATGAAATAAAAAGACCCGAGGTTTTAGTGTCGTCTACCACTGACGTCGGTACTTTGACTTTCTGCGAACGAGGAACCTTCCTTTCGATACTGGTTGGATCTGTTGTACAATTTTTCGTCTCTGAAATGAAACGGTTGTTTCCAGGTAGATCAGTTCCGATACCAAAAAGGTCACCAGTACATACCTACACTCTCAACCTGATATTTCTTTCGACTCGTGGCTTTTTAACTACGAAAACTTAACACCACAACCTCTTCTCAGAACTCTCAGGGAACCTGTCGTTACTCTAGGTTGGTCAGGTAGGATTTCCTTTAGTCAGGATTTATATGTAACCTTCCTAACAACGACTTCGAGTTTGAGGTTATGAAATCGGTGGACTACGCTTCTCCACTGAGTAACCTTTTCTGGGACTACGACCCTTTCTAACTTCCGTCCTCCTCTTCCCCTGCTGTGTCCTACTCTACCAACCTACCGTAGTGGCTGAGCTGCCTGTACTCCAACTCATTTGAGACCCTCAACCACTACCTGTCCCTCCGGACCGCACGACGTCAGGTAACCCAGCGTTTCTCAACCTGTGCTGACTCGTTGACTCGCTGACTTGACTTGACTTGTCAGTCTCTTGATGAGGCAAAGATCAAACAGAACCCACGTAGAACCCTTTCTGGAGAGAGGACACGGGAAGGGTCTTCGACTGAAAATTGGAGACGGTGGTCTCCACCCGACTGACAAAGGAACACAGGATATCGTCCTCGACGACCTCCGGTCCTATATGGGGTCCGGTGAGACATAGGAGCCACGGTTCGTTTCACGACCCACTACTAACTTACTCCTTGTTCTCCTACTTACCTTATCGGTAAGAGTGACACACTGGGCTCGAGGTTGGGAGCCCGGTGTGATGACCGGACCCTCCGAAGGTACCCGTGGGATCATCTCCCCGGTCACAGGCGTTTTACGGTCGCAGAATAGACTGGGTCAGGGACGTCACAAGTGCCGGAGGTGCCGAAGGAGTACGTGAATTTACTTCAGGGTCGAGGAGCGACACTGGACGTTCCGGGACGTGGGGGTAGAGGGGCGGGGTAGAGACGGTGTGAGGGGTGGGGAGGGGGATGAGACGGAGACCAGGTGTGTGTGGGTAGGGTGGGGGTGCCACCCCGGGACCGGGTGCACGTCCAAGGAGAGGGACCTTGTCGGAAGGAAGAAAGACAAAAATTCTCATGACCTCACCCCACGGTAACGGAAGAGGAAAACAACTTATCATAGGCAATTAATTCTCGTTTTCTTATTCTCGTAGAATTGACATATCGACTTGATTGTTTTAAACTATAAACCCGATAATTTTGGATTTTAGGTCCAGTTAGTAACTTTTATTTTAATCTGTGTGTGTCTTTAGTTTTTGTATTCAATCTTTTACGCTCATCGATGTGTCTCTTTTCTTCCGTAATCAAGGGGACCTAATAGAAAGAACTCGATTAATACAACTTATTTGTATCCAGAGAACTAATTTGGACCCTACCAAAACCGTAAACGTCCCCTAGTTTCTCCCTTGACCCGAAGGGACTATCGAGTCTCCATTCCTTAGGCGGACGTTACGTCCTCTGTTGACCAAGCTAAGGACCCAGTCCTTCTAGGGGACCTCTTCCCTATGCGATGGGTGAGGTCATAAGGGCGGACCTCTTAAGGTACCCGACGTATCAGGTACCCCAGCACCTCAGCCTGTGCTGACTCGTTGAAAGTGAAGTGAATGTCTCCCTAAACCCAGGCAATCCATTGTTCTCCTAACGACGTCGGTGAGTGTCGACTCGGGATAGGATTTCTGATACCCTCGGGAAGGAAGACTAGTGGGGTACCGACCGAGGTAAAACTGAAATTCTAGAGTCAAACCCCCTTAAGGGACTACCAGGTCACCCATCCAGGTTCGAAAGTGACGACTCCCGGGTCCGGGTTAGAGACCAGGCCCTTGATTCTGGGACGTTCGGTGAGTAAAAGTCAAAGTTACAGTGAAGAACCTCTCCGGCGTGGACCAATAGGTTGAGTTTTGGGTGTGGGTAGCGGGTACTCGGTCGACATCGCGGGTCAATCTCGCGAGTGGGCCCAAAGACACACGACTGAATGACAGGCTACGGGGTCCATTTACTGACCTAGGATTTCCGGTCCACAAAGGGTCACTGTTTCTTGGCCGGACAGTTACGTCCTCCGTATTCTCTGCGTCCAAGTCAGGGACCCAGCCCTTCTAGGGGTCTCCCTCGTTACCGTTACGTAAGGTCATAAGAACGGACCTCTTAGGGGTGCCTGTCTCGTCGGATCACCCGATGTCAGGTATTCCAGAGTTTCCTAGCCTGTGTTGACTACACTGACTCGTCCGCGTGCGTTTCCGGTCCCTGTAGGGGTCTCGGGTCAAGTCTCGTTCGAGGGTCTGCGGTTCGGTTCGAGGGTTCTGCGGTTCTACGAAGGCGCTACTTCGGGTGTCGGTCGGGACCTGGTCTGCGAGACGTAAGAGTGGCGTCTGGGACGGGAAGTCGCCCTCACTCCACTGAAGTATGTCTCCTTCTTCCAGATCCGAGTTCTTCTTCACTCAGACGTCTGTGTTTGAATACCAATGGTTTCCCCTTTCCAAATCCTTATTTACTCCTCCGACCGTAATTGTATATGTATGATAATATTTTGTCTATCTTTTACATTTTATCTATTGGTCGTTCCTGGATGGTATATCGTGTCCCTTGAGTTGAGTCATAATGTATCATTGGACATTCCCTTTTCTTAGACTTTTTCTTATGTATACCAATATCCACATACTTGACTTCACTTTCAACGAGTCAACAGGCTGAGAACCACTAGGGTACCTGATATTTCAGGTACCTTAAGAGGTCCGGTCTTATAACCTCACCCATTGGAAAGGGAAGAGGTCCCCTAGAAGGGTTGGGTCCCTAACTAACGTATTAACATTTAGTTAATATATAATGTTTAGTTAATATAACATTTAGTAAATTAATATATTTTTACGTTTTATATATAACATTTAATATATAATATTTAGTTAATATTTAATATTTAGTTATTTAATATTTAGCCAACATATTGACATTTAGTTAATGTGAAGTTAATTTTCAAAAAAAATTTTTCCTCAGACCTCTTTTCATGTTCAAGTGGTTTGTCCCTAGACCCTAAATTCTCGGTCGCTTGCTCGGTGAGTGAATGTCGAGACCCTCAACAGACCGAAGGGTTCTACTCGTTCTCTGTCTTCGTTTCTCGCAATCCTTGCACTTGCACCCAAGGTCTCTCGTACCCAAACTTAGACCGAGGAGAAGGATGATTCTCTACTGAAACCCGTTCAGTGGAGTAACGGAACACGGAGGCAAAAGAATAGACATTTTACCTCTACTTTCTTCATACCTTCACAGTCAGTGAGTCAGCACAGGCTAAGAAACGTTGGGGTACCTGATCGGACGGTCCGAGGAGACAGGTACCTTAAGAGGTCCGTTCTTATGACCTCACCCATCGGCAAAGGAGGAGGTCCCCTAGAAGGGTTGGGTCCCTAGCTTGGGTCCAGAGGACGCAACGTCCGTCTAAGAAATGGTAGACTCGGTGGTCCCTTCGGGGTTTTACCCCTACTATTAGTATTATAGATGTAGTACTTGAATTTCATGGATTACGAAAATTTCGTAGTCGTAGGTCGTACAACTAGTCACCATAGAGAGACCAGAGGTTACTTTTGGTTCCCGAGGAACTAGTTCCCCGGACGGACACGTGTATCTTCGCGACCCAAGACAAACGTACTCAAGACAAAGAGAAACACAGGAATGGAAATTGTTTCGGCAAACGTTCAGGGGAATAAAAGGTTTTCCTCGGTGAAGTGCTCTCACCCGACCTGGGTATACGTCCTCTGCGTCGAGACGTTTTTTAATTTTATCTGCGGAAAGGGAAATCCAATAAAGACGAAGGGGTGGGGGTAGCACTCGCCGTACCGAGGTAGGACTCCGCGGGACCTTTTCGAGAGAGAGACGTCCTTACATTACCTACAGGGCACGTTGACGGTTATGACGTCGGCTAAAGCGCCCCTTTAACGGAGATAGGTAGTGTCGTCGGGTCTCGGTCTACGCGTAAATGACCCTTCTGGGGTCCGGTCGGAGAGGGCTCCCAAAAGAGTCTCCGTCTCTTTTCTTTCGGCGACGACGTTGTTTTATTTTACTCTCTTTGTTCCTTCCTTTACTTTCGGTGACCTTAGATATCGACAAGGGGGAGGTCCATCTGAGGAACGGGTGGTAGAGGCTTGGGCCCTGGTCTCGCGTTGAACCGTAGGGGTTTTTACTCAAAGGGTTGGGGGAGGAGCCTGCGTGACCGTCTGTACCCAGTCTCAAACCCTCCGACACGTAGGTACCGACTCACCCACCGACAGGGGTTCCCGTCGGAGGAAGGACGTCCCTCTGGGTGTCCCGCCAGACGGGAGGGGAGAGTAGGTAGTCGAGGTACGGACGGTTTGCCCGTTCCGTGTGTAGGGGGACCCCTCCGATTGCTACTTCTCGAGTCCGGCGATTTGGGACAGGAGCCCCTAGGTGCGTCCGTAAAGGGGACCCCACTGGCTCGGGCCAAGAAGAACTTGGCTCGTCTACCGTCGCCTCTCTGCCGTGGATTCGACCGGGGGTGCCCCGACAGACTGGACGTCCCCGTGTCTCCTACGACGGGACTCGTAGGGTCGGAACCTCAGAGGGACTCGAGTGTCGGTCGACTTCCGACTCCGAGGTTCTACGACGCCTCTCGTGGACTCCAGCGTCCGTCTCCTTCCCCACTCCTGACCCAACTTTCGGTCTAGGACCCCTGGGGCGGTGGAGGGGCACGAGACCGGAGGCGTAGAAGTTGACCTAAAGATAGGCACGTCGACCCTCTTGTCGTTCCTACCCCCATTGTACCTCTGTAGACTGGGTCCGGGGGGTGGGGGGGAACACTCAAGAGGTCATACAGAAAGGACGAGTCGGCGAGCTTCTCTTGTTTGTGAAGACAAATAGGACCGAGGAGGAGCCGACCAGTGGCCGGTCTCAAACAGGAGGGACCTCTTCTGAGAGGGCCGGTAGAGACACAAGGACGGCGTGATGAGTCCCAAGTCTGTACCGTCTGTGTGTCAGTCCCGAAGACCCCGACTTGACTTAAACGACCTGGATGGTATTCACCCCTCCCCCGAAGGGACTACCGAGTCTGCCATTTCTTAGACGGACGTTACACCCTCTGGGCCCAAGATAGGGACCCATCTCTTCTAGGGGACCTCTTCCCTTACCGATACGTGAGGTCCTAAGACCGGACCTCTTAGGGTACCTGTCTCCTCGGACCGTCCGATACCAGGTACCCCAGTGTTTCTCAGACTTACTATGCTGACTTACTGATTGTGTGTGTGTGTGTGTGGTACTCACCCCTTCCACTACTCCTACTTTCGAGACGACTCTGCGTGCTATTATTTTGGGTCCTCCGAAGGGAGTACCCGGTCACCAATTCAGAGGAGGGTAGGTTACATCCCCCGTACCCAAGCTGAAGACCAACTCTTGAAGTCTAGGGTGTACGGTACAGCACGTTACTCCGGTCTTTATTTTTCTATTTATTTTCTTAAAAAAATTTTTTCCACCCACGAATGGTTAATATGTGTTAATATGTGTTTTAGAAAGACTAAAAACTTTTTTATTCATTTCTTTATTCTGGGTCCAGAGAAGTTTTGGTTGTCTTTTTACTTTTATACTTGAGTTCCTTCTACGACCAGGGTTTCGGGGACGAGAACTGAGGGAGTCCAACGTCGAGTCCTGTGTAAAAGAGAGAAACGAAACCCTTCCTCTGTTCGTTAAACATCAAACCGACCTTAGTCCCCGAAGAGGTGAATGAACGAATAGACCTACCTTTTAAGCCTCGTTTCGACGGTCCGGGGACACTCGGTGAAGACGTTACTGAACTCTTGTGTTCACTACCTTCGGAAGGTCTGCACTTATGGGTACTGACCCATGACTACTACTTTCGGGCCGTTCGCGAAGGACGGTAGTGGGTCGTTTTGGGGTCCTTCTGCTCCTCTCCACAAGTGCGAAGAGAGGGAGTACGTGTTGGAGTCGAAGTAAGTCCTTTGAGAAGTCCCGAGGAGCAAGTTCGGTCCCAGGTCTGACTCACGGTACCCCTTACGTCTCCGACCTAATGTCGACCTTCCCGTTCACAATCTTGGATCACGAACCCCTACCTAAGGTCGGGACCACAGAGTTTCCATTTCTTAGGTGGACGTTACGTCCCCTACGACCAAACTGGGGACCAACTCCTTGATTCTAGGGTGTACGGAGTCCCGTCGATTCAGGTAAACGAGATCGATGACGCGGGATCGCTGTGTTGGTCCCTTTGGTGTCCTTCGTTGTTTCTAGGGGTCACGACGTTGACTCTGGGCTACGTCGGTCTATTTCTTTCTGAAAATTTATTGTTATTGTCAGTAACTCTTGTCTTGTGTGTCACACTACTTGGCATACGTCACACATTTTGTCGATCGTGTCTCACAGGCCTTAATGAGTCCGTCGTAAAATGTTTATTGTTTTATACACCCTACGTGAGGTTGGGGAAGAGGCCTGCCTTGTATTTTCGGGGTCGACTTGTACTTCTGCCCTTGAAGTACGACAGGACGAAGACGGGCCCAGGAAAGGACTCTTCCGTACTGGGCTTCCTAACGAGAGACTTTCTACCTCGACAGATCCTATCGTGACGTCTCTCCGTACATACAATCCCTGTGAGTCTGTCATTTACTAGACATTTAGGTCTAGGTCGTACTCGGTGTTAATAGAGTAGTACAACAACAAATCAACGATTCAGTACAGACTGAGAAACGTTGGGGTTCCTGATATCGGACGGTACGTGGAGATAGGTACCTTAAAGGGTCCGTTCTTATGACCTCACCCAACGGTAAAGGAAGAGGTCCCCTAGAAGGGCTGGGTCCCTAGCTTGGACGTCGAAGGTGGACCAAAGGACGTAACGTCCGGTAAAGAAAATGACGACCCGGTGGTCACGTCGGGTAATTTACCCGTATTCGTATGGATTGAGTGTCTCGACATCTCTCTTAAGATCCTTTATTTGACTTTCGCGAGTTGTGCATCTGAAAGAGTTATTTACTTTTAATTAGAAGGTGAGACAATCACCTCTCCGGAAGATCCTCGACTGAGACGAATGGAAACACTTCAGTCTTTAGACTAAAAACAGTCAGGCACCTCTCAAATTTGGTGTATGTGACTCTACCTTCGTATTCAGTTTTACGGTCGAATAAGTAAATGCAGCTCTTCAGTGACGGTACCACATAATCAAAGGAGAACGACGACATTGTTTAGTGGTGTGTGACTCACCGAATTTTGTTGTCTTTAAATAATAGGATGTCAAGTCATCCGGTCTTCAGATCGGGAGTTGAGCGACCCGATTTTAGTTCGACAGCCGCCCGACGTAAGGGTGCCTCCGAGGTCCTCTCTGAGTCGACGGAACGGAGAAGGTCGAGGATCTCCGCCGACGTGAGCAACCGCACGGCGGGAGACGGAGGTAGACGTTTCGGTCGTCGTGACCGACTTAGGAAGAGTGTAGAGTAGTGAGACTGGAGTCCGACGACGGTGGACGGACAAATTACAGAAATTCCTGGGAACACTAGAGTACGTCGGGTGGGTCTGCTAGGTCCTATTAGGGGGAGAAGATTCTGGTCAAATTACGGTAAACGTTGGAGTCAAACGTAAACGGTACATTGTATTGAATCAGTGTCCAAGATTCTTAACCTTGTATTTATAGAACCCTCTTCTTTATAATAATAAGACGGATGGTGTGTACTCTTGTCTTTATGAACTCAGGTTAACTTCGTTGGTTTTACAGGTAGTTGTCTCTTTACCTATTTCTTCTGCACCATACATGTATTTCATCTTGTAATGAGCCAGTGTTTTACCCTACTTTGACCCAGTAGACGTCTCTACGCTACCTCGATGTCTCATAATATGTCTCACTTCAGTCTTTCTCTTTTTATTTCTAGCGTATAATTGTTACATACACGTAATTGTTATTAGATGTTTTCATTATTATTAGATCTTTTTGCCATGTCTACTAGAGTAAACGTTTTGTCTTTATCTCTGTGTCTGTATCTCTTATTTACATACCTACGGTGGACCCCTCTACACTCCCACCTTCCTTAGCCCTCTAACCCTCCCTGTACGTGTCTGATGACGTATATGTTATCTACTGATTACCCTTGGATGGGTCCCCTAAGATGAGTCTCGGAACACTACTGGATTTACCCTTTCTTTAGGTTTTTTCTCCCGTATGTAAACATACATATCGACTAAGTGAAACGACACGTTATCTTTGATTGTGTTGTAATATTTCGTTGGTAATTATTTGAGCTTATTTTTAATTAAAGTTTTTTTTTTTTCTTATGAACTCAAGTATGTTGGTTGTGTAATAAAGGGACACATATCCAGACACTTCCTCCAAACCACTCGCACCTTCACCTCGGTGTCACCACAGTCTGAATGTGTCAGATCGCACAGGTGGAGGTGGTACCTGTACCCAATTACTTGTCTGGGTCCGTACTGAGGAAGTCCACCCGACCAGGACTGTTATAAACCGAGACACTGAGACAAAAGGTATAGAGGTTCCGACTTATTTGTGGTGGTGTTGGGCATCGGTTCCGTTGGAAGACTACCTGTGTGAAAAGGAAATCCCCTACCATGACTCCAGACGTTTTAACGACGTCTGTCGTTGACGACGGTACTTTAATTTTCTGTGAACAAAGAACCTTCTTTTCCAGACTATTTGGATCTGTCACATAATTTTTCGTCTCTATGACGAAACGGTTGTTTCTAGACACATCACTTTAGAAACTAAAAAAGGTCATGAGTACATGAGTACATGTCTACACTCTCAACCTGGTATTTCTTCCGGCTCGTGTCTTCTTGACTACGAAAGTTTAACACCACAACCTCTTCTGAGAACTGACGTTCCTATAGTTTGGTCAGTTAAGATTTCCTTTAGTCAGGACTTAAAAGTGACCTTCATGACTATGATTTCGACTTCAAGGTTATGAAATCGGTGGACTAATCTTCTCGACTGAGTAACCTTTTCTGAGACTACGACCCTTTCTAACTTCCGTCCTCTTCCCCTACTGCCACCTACTCTACCAACCTACCGTAGTGTCTGAGTTACCTGTACTCAAACTCGTTCGAGACCCTCTACCACTTCCTCTCCCTTCGGTCCACATGACGTCAGGTACTCCAGTGTTTCTCAGTCTGTGTTGAATCGTTGACTCGTGTGTGGGTGAGTCCAGAATCCACCGGACCCACAGAAGTACGAATGTACTGGTGTAAAACATTAAGTGACACCCACCCCAAATGTCAACTTATGAGTTTAACAACCTGACACTTCTTTCGACTCGAGGTTTCTTAACTACGAAAACTTGACACCACAACCTCTTCTGAGAACTCTCAGGGAACCTGACGTTCCTCTAGGTCGGTCAGATAAGACTTCCTCTAGTCGGGACCCTAAAGAAACCTTCCTTACTACGACTTCGACTTTGAGGTCATGAAACCGGTGGAGTACGCTTCTCAACTGAGTAATCTTTTCTGAGACTACGATCCTCCCTAACCCCCGTCCACCTCTTTGTCTGCTGTCTCCTACTCTACCGACCTACCGTAGTGCCTGACCTACCTACACTCAGACTCACTTGAGGTCCTCAACCACTACCTGTCCCTCCGGACCGCACGACACTAAGTACCCCAGCGTTTCTCAACATGTGGTGACTCACTGACTTGAATTGACTTGAGTTTAACATTTGTATAGGGGATCGCAAATCCCTTGCAGATACAGGACTTTCACGAGTGCCGTTGTACTTAGATTAGGAGACGCACGAGTCTTTCCGGAAGAAACGCAGTCGTCCTGTCACTGCATGATCTCCCACTTAGTCGGGGGCTACAGTCTACAGTGTAGGGTTCCGGAAGTTCTTCCCGAGTCCCGAAGTCTCCCCTTGTCCCGGACATTCGACCTGTCTCGGTTTTTCTCCTAGGTCCCGACCCCGAACCGGCGAAGGTGTGTTTAACTTAGTAAACTGACACCTTCCGAAACATGACACTGGGTAAAAGTAGTACGGGTCTGAACTAACACCCGTTAAAAGGGAATTAAAACTTATGATTGGGTTTCCCTTTTCTTGTTCAACAAACAAGAATACTAGTGTGTCATCCATACTTTGGTATACGACGTAAAGTCAACGGTTCTAAGAATTACTACAAGAAATACAAGGCGTATTACTACTCATACATAGCCCACAAAAAAATCCTAGTGACCCCATCCACGATAGAAAATAGTCCATGGTTGTTGTCGACTGTAAATGACCGACGAAGGAGGAACAGTCCGTACTCACGAGTCGTGGAAGGTGCACAGGGTAGGGAGTTGCGAGGGTTGTTACGATCTTCGACCCAGGAGAATAATAGGACCAAAAACGTTTACACCGTTGATGTCGAGTCCCTCGAATTCACCGTAACGACTCTCGATTGGTGACGTAACGTGTCGATCTCGGGTCCAAACTTGGGTCGATCAGAGGGTAGTCTTGGGCACTCGTATTCCATTTGTTACGGAACGAATGGGAACTGTCCTTCCAAACGTGACGTCCGTCCACTCTGTATTAGAATTTAACACCCTTTTCTGTGTATTGTATTTTAAATGGTCAAATTTGTATGCTGAATCACGATGGTTCATGTAAGGGCAACAGTGTGTTCGTAGTAGTGGGAGGTGGAGATCTTGTAAAAAGTAGAAGGTCTTGACTTTGAGACAAGGGTGACTTGTGATTAAGGACCCTGAAGGGACCACCAGGTCACCCATTCAGATTGAAAGTTACGTTCCCCGCACCCACACTAGTGACCAGCCCTGTGATTCTGGGTGTACTCCGTCTGTGGGCCCTACTCCGTGTGTGGCACGCGCGGTGGGACGGGTCGTGGCCGCCCCAAAGGGTTGCGACCGTCGTGAGACAGTTACTTTGTGACTTTGTGACGCTAACGTGAAAGATGTTTGAACGTAGTCGGAGCGAAAGGTCCAAACATACACATCGTAAAGATACGGCCGTTAACGTGTACGGTTTGTTTTTTTTTTCTCACTGCAACTTTCGTCCTAGTCAGATTACTTATTCTCGTTGTTAAGACCTCGGTCCATAGTGCTCCAGTTCGGGATCGAGAGTATAGACAGTCGGCGCACTGGGACCTGTTCAAGGCTCTGGAGGAACTCGAATTACTGTAGTCAACTTTTCTATTGTCATGCTAGAATTCCAACAATACATATACCTTTAATACATTCGTTTATATGTCGTCCATGAATCTTGTCACGACCCCTAGAACATTTATGGGACATTCAAACGGTCCAATAAAATTGAAAAACTTTTAAATAAGTAAATAAATTAAAACCACCACGACCCAGAAACGACGACGGGTGCCCGAAAGAGATCAACGCCACTCGCCCTCGATGAGAGCAACGTCTCGTGTCCGGGATCCATGTGGCCGAAGTCATCCACGTCGTGTGTCTGTGTCATCAGCACCACGTGCCCGAAATCAAAGGGGGTCGTACCCCAGAAGGACCTGGCCTCCACCTTGGGTACAGGGGGCGTAACCGTCCGCCTAAGGATAGTGGCATGGTGTTCGCTTCAGGGATAAGATTGAAAAAATTTACCGGTCAGTTGCATTTCGAATGTCGGTGAAGTTGTCTGATAGGTTGATCCCTCTTTGAGACGAGAGACCATGTTATGATACCTATTTGGGTGTAAAAGAAGTAGGTGAGGTTTTGAGGATATTTATGTTCTGTATACCTTTTCGTGTGGTGACTTTATTGAACTACATTTTGTATGTTGGTAATGTTACAGTACATCCGTCCTTGTTCTTGATTTGTTCTTCCGTGTAGTAAAAGTGTCAATTCAGGGACGTCTTGACATTCGGAGCATCTTATTAGGATAAAATAATTCTACAGAAGAAGGTAAACCTTAAATAGTACCCGTGAATGATTGTTTAAGATCAAGAACGGAAAAATAAAGGTTCCTCACATAAGGGATTACATATCCAAAATATGACGAACATTGTTCCGTGTATTATTGGAGTCGAAGCGTTCAGTTCCACCCTTAGGACCTAAAAAGGGAACATTGATCCAGTTCGTCGGTCCGGGGTCTTCCTGTGCATCACGGGAACCACTGTCTCCTGGACCTCAGTTCAAGGCCGGGGTGGTGAATGATGGACTACCCGGACTCTACGGACCGGAATCAAAGGGACCTTTGTACTTGTTCAGGACGAAGTACTCTTCCTTTACTCCTGGTCCCCTCCTTTTCCTACGTTTTCCCGAAAAATTTGCTATGAACTTTAATTCTTCATCATGTCGTCTTTGATCCCGAAGGGTCCACCGAGTCATCACTTTTAGACGGACGGTTTCGTCCTCTGTGTCCCCTCCGTCCAAGCTAGGGACCCAGTCCTTCTAGGAGACCTCCTTCCGTACCGGTTGGGTGAGGTCACAAGAACGGACCTCTTAGGGGTCAGGGTACCTGTCTCCTCGGACCACCCGATGTCAGGTATCCCACCGTTTCTCAGACTGTACTGACTCACGTGTGTCGTCTCAGAATGTGTTCTACCAGTTCGTTGAGACATGCACAAGTCAGCGTGTCAGAATAGACTGAGAAACGTCGGGACGCCTGACGTCGGGGTGCCTGACGTCGGGTGGTCCGAGGAGACGGGTACCTTAAAAGGTCTGTCTTCGTTGGGATGGGGTTAATTTTTTTACTTTATTTATCTTCATCATGCAGAGTCCCAGAGTAGTCGTCTGTCTTTAAGATGGTCAGTGAAATTGTCCCTCTACGACCATATTTCTTAGTAGTCGGTTCATACTCTTGACTTTTCTTTTTTTCCCCTGTCCCCCGCCCTCTGTGACTCTGTAGTGGCTCAGTGTCCGACGTCTTCGTCGGGTGGGTCTCGACCCTGCACCTTCACCTCCGGTCCCAATAGTTGGGAAACTTCGAAGAGCCTCCCGCTCCTCCCCGGGGCACCCCGACCTTGTACTCGCAGATTCCTTTCCCGACGTCGACCGACCACCCCCGGAGAGAAACAACTCCCATGCGACTCCGACGGGGACCCCACACCTTTGACAGTGACCTTAGGTACACTGAGGACCCCAGTTGACAACACTGTCGAAGCTCCACCTTGTCTACTTCTTATGGCAGAAGGACATAGAAGTGGTTACGGGAGACCATGAACGACGACTTCTTGAATTAGACCTCTCGGGTCCTTCCCCGTCCTCCCCTATCTTGACACGAAAGTCCCAGGGTCAGGGTCGTAGGGTCTCGTCTCTTGTTTTCCGACCCGAATCCCGGCTCCCGGTCACACGATTACGAGTCACGATCTTCCACCTCTTTTCCGTAATTTGGGCAGTAGTCCCTGTCGGGGAAGGTCTACCCTCACCTCGGGGCAGGGAGAGACGTGGTCTAAGGTGGACATTTTGACCTGGAAATCTGAGCCCGAGACCTCCGAAGTAGGGACTGAGACCCTAAAGACTCGTACCCTACAACATTTCTGAGGTCGTCGGAGGAGAATTCTTTCCCGGGAAGGAACCAAAGAAGAGGAAACTCTCTTTCTCTTTCCGTCTGCCTGACCCAAAGGACCTCCACCTTCCACCCCCATAGAGAGCCTCTTTCTCTTTGAACTCGACTCTAGACTTAATGTTCGGTCCGAGTGTTTACAGGAATTTCCCCTAAGGTCTGGCTCCGACTACAGTTCACACGCTCCGCCCACATGCGAGCCGCTCGAACTCCGACTCCGTCCTCCAACCCCTCGACCTACCACCAGTCGGCCTGTGTCCCTGCCTCCGACACTCCCGGTCGGGGTTCCACCCGAGTCCCCACGTCGGCACTGCAGAAGTCTACGGTCGAGGACCGTCACGGACCGCCCATGGGTGTCCTGACTCCCATCCGTCAGTTGGCTTTAGTAGGTACTCTTCCTGACTCACGTCTGAGGTCACACCACTGATAAGTCATTTTCATGCTGACTGACTCTTGTCCATTTTTATTCTTTCTAATCATACCGTCCGTCTTTGGATGTGTTATAACATTTCATTAACAGGAGGTTAATTTTAATTTTATTTTGAATCTTTTTTTTTTTTTTCTTTGTCCTCTCTAATCTATTCTTCAGGTGACTAACCTTGAAGGAACCATCAGATCACCAATGTTGAAGTGTGACCTGTGGTATGAAGGTTTCGTTCCCCGGGTCCAAACTAGGGACCAACCCTTGTGGTGCGTCATGTCGGTTCTTTCAATTTTGTTTGTCGTTGGTGACTAGAATAGACGTTTCATGTCCTCTACCGGGTCTCACCCCCACTCCACCCTTTCCGTCTGGGAACTCCCACCCATTTCTGGGAGTAGAAGGAGAACCATGGATATCTGTGAGTAGGGAGGCACAGGAGGTTAGACGAACGAAAGGAAAGGTCTAGGGAGAAGGGGTGACCTGACAAAGGAAGAACACCTGTCCCTGACAGAGTAAGTGGGGTACCTCCCTTTCTTCTGGGTAGTGTTTCGTTCCCTCAGTGAGGAACGAACCGTCTCTCATTTTTCGTTTGCCCACCAACAATGCCCCCTTTAGGATGTCTCGGTCGAGGTGGTCCGGACCAGAGGACAGAGTTCTGACCTCACAACAACCAAAAAAAAAGGGAGAACCGGTACGGAGTTTCTCTGGGACTCCTGTGCACAGGTCACACCTCGGAACTCTCCTTGCACCGACGAGAGTCGGCCCTGGAGGGAAGGAGGAAGGGGGAGTCAGGGAAGTAACGAAGGGGGGAGGGAAGTGATGTAGTAAATAAATGTGCAGAGAGGATCTAAAATCTGAGACAATTCTCGATAATTCTATTACAGTAGGTGGGAACATTGACACGTTATTTTTACTTTGTCTTTAGTCGGGTTCCTTTCTTACCCACAGCCAAGTATTAAGTCACATTCCTTTGTGAACGTTTAACGATTCAGAAGGTTGTCTTACTTGCCGTCGGTACCCTCGGTCATTCGGGATGGGGGGTGTTGGAGGGTGGAAGGAAAGGAGGGGGTGGGGTGGGGTGGGGCCCCTTCAAACGTTTGTTCTCGACGTTGGACAACCTTTTCAACGTCGCAAAGGACGTTACTTTCGGCCTTAACTGGAACCATCCGTGACACATCGAAGGACCCGAGGAGGTGCCTTTTACTAGACCCGGGGTTCCACAGATTCGGGACGAGACTTTGGGGTCAGGGAGTTCAGACCTGCCTCTACCTTTCTTCAACCGGTCGTCGATAAGGTTGAGTCTCCCAGGGGCACCTGGGACTTGCAGCGGGAGGAGGTCGGACCGACTGGGTGAGAGACCTGCGTGAGACTTCCGGTCGAGGTGTCTTTACGGTCACGGTCCGAACGTCAAGAATTAACCTATGAACCGTCTCTTACTCCTGTTAAGTAGTCCAGGTGACGGGTTCCGACGTACATGCGTCCGTTCCCTCTTTCTCAGGGACCGGTCTCGTGTCCTACGGTTAAAGGTGAACCGTTTCCCCTCCCACAAAGTCGCTCCTAATGTCCCGTCAAGATTGGTCGACAGTGTTCCCGGTTCACAACAAGATTGGTCGACGGGGGGACACTTGGGTTGAGAGGTCAGTCCGGTCACACGGGACCGGGGGCTTGTGCGTCACTGGACCGGGGACGGAGTGGGGACGTGTGTGACACAGGAGAGGGTTCACCGAGGGGTGGGGGGCTCTGGGTCGACTTCAGGTAGAGGAAAGACTTGGGACGGGTCTCGGGGTCTGTTACCCCGGGAGTCGTGGAGATTCGAGGGGTAAACCCATCACCTTATTATTGCTGGCGTCGATCGTATGGAATTCGAGGATGACACACGGTTCTACAACGGTTCATAACACGATTAAAGGTTTTGTCCGGACGTTCCTTCCTTCAACAGAATTTCTACTTTTTTGAGTCTGAAGTGTGATGATCGACTCGATCACCTGCTGTTGGGTCCGAACAGACGGAGGTTCAGAGTGCACGAAAGGTGCGTCTTTAGTTTACATTGGATGTGAGGAGCTCTAGTCTCGGTATTAGGGTGCAAGGGGGTTTCAAGAATGGGGCCCTATACTCGCTTTCAGAAAGATCATGTAAAAGGGGACACGGACTAGGCAAAACGCACCCGGAAGACAGTGAGTAGTGGTTTCTGTCGTCAAACCTTTACAGGAAGAGTGACTCGTTAATATCTAGAAACTTCCTCTCACTCCTGAGTCTTCCAGTGGACTTCGTCCATTATTCCAGTGTAGGACCCGTAGGAGTATGTCACTTCTCGACACCGATTCGAACACATACTTAACGGTCAGGCGTAAGGAGTTTAAACTTATTAGAGTCCTCTGTCTGTTTTAGAAGGGTTTGAGAAAAAAATTTGGTATATAATAGAATTTTTCAGAAATAACTTGAACAATGTTATATAAAACCTAAAAACCGGGGTTCAGTACACCCTAGAATCAAGGGGTTGGTCCCCAATTTGTGTGTGAGGGACGAAACCTTCCGCTTCCGAATTTGCGACCTGGTGGTCCCTTCAGGGAAGGGTTTGAGAACTTCCACAACTCTACGTATAAGTTTTAGTACAGGGTATTCTTGAGGATCCTCTCTTTTACTCTCTTTTCAATAAAGTCACGACAGGACCGACCCTCGGCTGTTGGTCGATCTCTTCGACCAGGAAGAGTGACGGGGGACGGGTGAGACCCAGTCGGGGTCGGGACACGAGTGGGATGAGGTTACGACGAGACCCAGAACCTCACAACGGAGACTCTACGTGTATTCGATGGAATGAGGCCGTCCATTATCTCTTCGTCGTTACTGCCGGCACGGTGAGTCCCGACGGACCACCGACGGACGTCCGAGAGACGGTGTCTCCTCTCTCGGGTAATCGAAACCGGCCGACGGGACCGGTGGGTCATTTCAGTCCGGGTCTGAACAATCGGGAAACGTCAAAGGGTATCTTCGGTAAAAAAACACTTTAGATAGGTGAAAAAAAAAAAAAATTATAGTCGGTAAATGAAGAAGAACAAATCAGTGATTCAACACAGGCTGAGAAACGTTGGGGTACCTGATATCGGGTGGTCCGAGGAGACGGGGTCCCCAAAGGGCCCGTTCTTATGACCTCACCCAACGGAAAGGGAAGAGGTCCCCTAGAAGGGTTGGGTCCCTACCTTGTTTGACGAAATTTTTAAAAAGTCAAATTGACTGGATTTAGTTAATTGGGTTAACTTCGGACCTAGGATGGATGGCTACCGGTGAACGACTGGGTTGGTGACTTCGTTCCCGTCTCAGGTCTCTCCACTCCGTCGGACGGTTCCCGTGTGTCGGACAACCACCGTCTCTACCGTACTCCTGGTCTGGAGGGCTGTCGGTCCGGGGTCAGGTCGGGAGGAGATCGAGACGTCGAGAATCGCCCACCCTGAGGGACGGTCCCAACGAGACTACTCTGTGGGGACGTTCCAGTACCACGCGGGTGTGGAAACTGTTCCAGAGACGCTCAGTGACGGTGTAAGTGGAGGGATTAGGTGTTGAGAGGTTCCTACGGGTCAATAAAGACTCTGAGTGTAGGTGAGAAGACCCGACTCGTATTATAAGAAAGAGAAAGGAACGAAGGAGGTTCCAGTAGGACCCTCGAAATCTCAAACTGAGTAAGTATGTGCACGTACAGGACTCATGGGTGACACGTCCCGTGTCACAGATCGGTACCTTTGTGTCTCAGTCTACTCTAAGTCCCAACTGAAACTCTTCGAAGTTCCCAGTTAGAATACTTAGGCGAACCGACCTGGTATCTCGGGTCTACAAACCGGTTTGTAGTTAGTTCAACAACGACACTTCCATAAACAATCTACACGAATGGTAAGTTTAACCGTCTGAAACTTGTTTCAGTTCCTGGGAGACATTACACCCACCCGAAGTAGGTTAGGTAACTTCTGTCTCTTTTCTGACTCCAAGGACCTTCTTCTCTTTTAAGACGGAGGTCTACGTAAACGTGAGTTCGGTGTCATAACTGAGAAAGAGAACCCAGAGGTCGGACGGACGGACAGGACGTTCGAAATCAGAACAGTCGGAGGTGTTAGTGTACTCGGTTAAATAATTTTATTGAGAGGTGAAGGTCTCTCTATCTGTCCATCCGTCCGTCCATCCATCCATCTATCTATTTCGGTCTCTTTATCTGTCCGTCTTTTTATCTTTCTATCTATTCGTCGATCTACCTTTATCTATCTGCCTACCCACTTATCTATGTGTGTATGTGTGTGTGTGTGGAATAATCAACAAGGAGATCTCTTGGTACTGATTCTATCCTTGAGTCCTTGAGTATCAGATCACCCTTCATAGGATACAATGAAGGAAGATAACATGATTTAAGTGTGAACTCCACTTCCGTACTCCTTTACTCCCTGTCCCGTCAAAAAGGGGGGTCTGAACATTCGTTTTTAAACACATAGACACAATATACGTAAAAAAAGTCTCTTTTCACAGTTTCTTAAAACCTTCGGGAGGGGTCTTGAGTTCCTGGTGATTCAAAGGTCAGAGTAGAAGACTTTAAACCACCCTATACTTCGTAGAGACACCCGACAAAACAAGAGTAATTGGTCCCTGGATCTTCCAAAGGTCACGACTAAGGTTTACTTTGGTGATTCATTATGATCTTTCACAGAATTTAGGTCTTAGACTGCAAACACCTAGGTTTGGGGTAGAGACAACAAAAAATAGAGGTACTAGAATTTGTGGGACTCGGAGTCAAAGGAGTAGACAATTCACCTTTATTGTGGTAGGGTGTCTCAGCGACACTCAGAATTTCCTCCTCCGTTTGCACTGACTCGCCACGTCCCGGAGTGTCTCTGACGAGTCTTTTGCAGGTAAATAATTATTAAGTGGGTCAATTTGAGTTTCGGGCTCTTTGGTGGTAAGAGTCGAACGTCCAGAAGTCTCATTCAGCTGGTTCCAGTTCAACGAAAGGAAAGTCAGTGTCTGTGTGAACGGGTGACTGACCCAGACTTGGGTTTGGTATTCCTTGTCGTATGTACTACGCGGACGAGGAAACTTAGGTTTGAGGGTTCTACCCTGTGCATGAAAAGAGTACACCTCCGTCGAAGCGACAAGAGTCGACGGTTAGTCCCTATTAATATGGAGGGAGTTTTTTAACAGTGTTACGGTCCTGCACTCGTGAAATGTTTACGGATAGACAGTAAGGAGTTTGGGTCTTCCGTCTTCTCACCTTCGGAGTTCAAACTCTTAGGTCGGAACGTCAAGATCGACTACCATAGGACCGGTATTCCGAAACCAACTGAGGTCATGGTTCATCCTAACTATTTTACACCAAAGAGCATCAAATGGTCCTAAATTACTCCATTCAATATGTTCCGAACTCGAAGGACAGATCATCCTTGACCTTCGTTTAGGATAATAATAATAATAGGATTAAAAAAAACCGGTACGGTCCGTCGTACCCGAGAACCAAGGGACTGGTCCCTATCTTGGGTGTAGGGGACGAAAGCTTTACGTTTCAGGATTGGTGACCGGCCGGTCTCTTCAGGGTTAATAATGGGATTGACAACGTCCCTTTACAAGAGTGACGACTATGGTTCAAGAACGACATTTAAAAGGGAAATGGATTGGAGAAAACAAAACCCCAAAAGAACAAGACAAAAGTAAACAAACGAAAATTCATAGATAAAAAGAAACCGACGAGACCCAGAGACAGTGCCGTGCACCCTAGAGACTAGAGTCAACATCGTACGTCCTGGAAAATAAACGCCGTAGACTTGAGAATCAACGGCTTACACCCTAAATCAGAGGATTGGTCCTTAACTTGGACCCGCGGGACGTGGTCCCTTCAGGGACGGATCGGAGAAAGTTTACCCGTAAGATAGTGGACGGCCGACTCCTCGGGTCCGTTTGCGCAAAGCCCTTACATGAGAGTGAAATGTACAACCTAGTGACTTGACCCGCCCGTTACTGGAGAATAGGGGGAAAGGTCTACCCGGTAGACTCCAGACTTTCTACTTCGGTGAACGGGTCACCCGACACCGACCCCTCGCCACCTTCTCAAAATAAGTGGGGACTACAAAGACGGAGTAGGACGACTGACGTACCCCCAGTCTTCCAACTATCTCGTCGGTTCTTTAAACCGTTCTTGAAGAGTCAGTCCCCCAGTGTCTCGTCCTCTTTCGTACCTTAAAACGGGGATTAATGCAGGACAAATTGAACCGAAAGGTCCATCGGCTGTTTCGGTCTGACAGTCGACTCCAGAACAGGAACCCATCGGTAGTCCTTGAGACCGAAGATTAAACCCGACTAGTGAGACCTGTTCAACAGGTCGGAAGGATAAGAGTAGAAGGGTAAATATTCAGACCCTATTATTATCGAAGAAGAGAAACCCCTTGCAAAGTTACCGAAAAAAAAAGAAAAAAGGACTTGTCCCAATGTAGTAAACAGGAGGAATTAAACGAAACAAACCCATCCGTCCTTTAATAAAAGTCGGTCGTCGGTCATTAATGATTAGTGTGACTGTTAAACAATTTTTTTTTTTTTTTTCTTGGTGGTTTATATAAAGTTCTGATCTAGAGATAAACGATTACTTTATCAGGGGACCCCTACCCAAAATCTACTGCAAGTCGGTGGTGAACCGACACTAAGGTCCGACCTGGCCTGATCTTTCTCGTGACCTGACTCATAATCCCTGAGGACCGACTCCGACCCTCTGGGACCACTTCAGTGAAAAGGACAGACTCAGAGACTAACTAAGAAGTTGGTATTTTCCTCCAGTATCCTGATTTCCTAGGAATCCCAGGAGAAGGCGTTTTGACAAGACTAAGGTGGTTGTTATTAGTGCATTATTTTCATCGAGACAGTGGGACCAGGGAGGGTTGGACGATGGTGAAAGATCTGCCGATGGTCGTAATTAGATTAGTACGGTAAAGGACAAGTTTTAACGAGACTATCGTCTCCTTCCCTGTACTTCTAGTGCCGTACAGGTACGTTTACATAGTATTCGTAGTAACTTTGATTTTGTATTTCGCCTCGAAACCCCTGAAGGGACCACCAGGTCACCAATTCTTTCTGAAGAGGAAGGTCACATCACACACGTCCAAACTAGGGACCAGTCCCTTGATTCTAGGGTGTACGGAGACCCGTTTTTTTTTTTTTTTTTTTCTTGTATTTTTTCTTCGTTATAACATTGTTTAAGTTATTTCTAAAAAATTTACCAGGTGTAGTTTTTTTTTTTAGAAATTTTTTTTTTCTCGAAAGTCATTGTACCTCTGTACTTCTCGAATTAAATCCACTCTTTCCGTCCTACGTTTCAATACGTTATTATAGAGTCATTACTTTTTACGTATCCTGTTTCTAATCTTCCTTCATGGTGTTCTACGCTTGTCACCGATTGACTGAGTCGGATGATTCACGGTCTCGACCCTGAGCTTGCGTGTAGAAACTCACCCCTAGTGTACGTGTTCAACAATCTCTTTACCGTATTTACCATTTATAGGTCATGAAACTTCTGAAGTTTCTGTTCTCATGGCCTTAACACAGTGCCTGGCTCTCTGGAATAAATCTCTTCAGTAGAGACAAAAGATGGTACCTGTAATGGTACCTAATATTAGTTTCGGTCAATTACGTAAGGGGGGGGTCTCGTAAGTGAAATAAGGGAAGGAAGTCGTTTTAAAGACGTGTGTAATTCTTCGGTATAAAACAAGTGAGAACTCTGGTAGGAGATTTATAGACATCTTCGACTCGTTGTTAAGAAAACCGTTGAATTCATCACTTAGAAGTAATTAAAGTAATCTAGTAATAACACACACAATCAGCGGGTCAGTACAGACTGAGAAAGACTTAGGTACCTGACATTGAGCTGTCCGAAGAGGTAGGTACCCTAAGAGGTCCGTTCTTAAGACCTGACCCAACGGTGATCATGACATGTGTTTTTACAGACTACATACCAGAATGTATAAAAGCGACAAACTCTCTAAACGGGGTAGCTTTGTTTGTTTTTGATGGGATACAGATTCTACTCCATGTTCTATTTTCCGGTGACAGTGATCTTTTTGTTAAAGTGAATTTACTAGTTCTTCCCTTATCAGTAAATTCAATTCGTCATAAGCTACCCCGTTTAGAGAGTTTTGTCACTTTTATACACTCTGCTCTGTAGTCTGTAAAAACGCATGTCATGATCGCCGTCGGGTGAGGTCTTAATAACGGACCTCTTAGGTCACCTGTCCCCTCAGGTACCCCAGAGTTTTCTGCCTCGTCGATTTGTTGTTGTTTTTCATATACTAGGTACCAACCAACTTAGGTACCTACGTCTTGGTACCTGTGTCTCCCGACTGTACCCTGAACTCGTAGGATTCTAAACCATGTGTACCCCCGAGGACCTTGGTGTAGGGGCACCTTTGGTTACCCCTACTGACCTCTATGTCTGTATCTGTCTCTATCTCTATTTACCTTATACTAAGTCGGTGTTCTTTCTTCCTTCAGGACGGAAATGTTGTCTCTACTTCATCTCCCGTAATACGATTCAGCCCGTCTCTTTCTGTTGTAACATGCTATAGTGAAAAGACACCTAAGATATTTTTGACGTGAGTGTCTTTGTCTTTCACCTCGTCACGAATGGTCCGTGATCCCTAAGCCCCCGTCCCCACCTACAACCAGTTTCGTCAGGTTTGAACATCAATATTCTACTTATTTAAGACCCCTTGATTACATGTCATTACATGCCATACCACGAATGTCAATCATTATGATATCATATGTGGACTTTCAACGAGTCTCTCGTTAGAATTTACAAGAGTAGTGTTTTTCCTTTGTCATCAATGAACGACGCTACCTTCATGATTGATTGTGATCCCCTTATTAGTAAAAGTTGTATATTCTCACAGTTTAGTTGTGTGGCTCCTGAAATTTGAATGTGTTAGAATATACAGTTAATGTAAAGTTATTTCCATTTTTTAAAAAGTCTTAAATTTTAAAGAGAAATTTCTTATATTACTTGTCTATTCAAATGGGGGACACGAAAAGATTTGTGGATGATAGAAACTGTCCGAGTAAAAAGGTAGTGGGAAACCTTTACCAGGGTGGGACGGAGGTGAGGTAAGAAGAGGGCAATGTCCCTGCCGCCACACAATACTGAAGTCGAGTTCTTCGTACATGATTAGGTGAGGTAGAATCCGTCGTTTTCGAAGGTATTATTTTATGGCATATGACTCACCATAGTTGTTGTCGGTAAGTAGAAGAGGGGGGATAAGACTTTTGATCCTTCAGGCCCAAAGACCACTCTCAACAAAAGGAGCGAAAATCTTAGTTAAAGGACGTCACTGAAGTGCACTTCTCTTTCTCCCTCTTCCCCACCTCCCCCCTGACCCTTCCACCTCAGTCACAGGACCACTGAGAAGAATTTTCCTATAATTAGGATAACCCAGTTCTTGGGTAGGAATACTGGAATTCATTGGAAAAGAAAAAAGGTTACTCAGTTGAGAAGCGTACTCCACAGGTTTCATGACCTCGAAGTCGAAATCGTAGTAAGGAAGGTTTCTTTAGGGTCCCAACTAGAGGAAGTCTTACCTGACCAACCTAGAGGAACGTCAGGTTCCCTGAGAGTTCTCAGAAGAGGTTGTGGTGTCAAGTTTTCGTAGTTAAGAAGCCACGAGTCGGAAGAAGTGTCAGGTTGAGAGTGTAGGTATGTACTGGCGTCCTTTTTGGTATCGGAACTGATCTACCTGGAATCAGCCTTTTCATTACAGAGACGAAAACTTATACGATACATCCAACCAGTATTGAAAAGAAGGTTCCTCATTCACAGAAAATTAAAGTACCGACGTCAGTGGTAGACGTCACAGTAACCTTTTCTGAGATTACGACCCTCCCTAACCCCCGTCCTCCTCTTCCCCTACTGGGTCCTACTCTACCGACCTACCATAGTGCCTGAGTTACCTGCACTCAGACTCACTTGAGGTCCTCTACCACTACATGTCCCTCCGGACCGCACGACACTAAGTACCCCAACGTTTCTCAGCCTGTGCTGACTCGCTGACTTGACTTGACTTGACTTGGAAAAGATGAAGGAATTTCAGGGGTACAAGTTTATGTCGGTGTGACCTACAATCCCTAAGTCGTATACTTAAATTCTTCTCTGTGTTTGTAAGTCACATGTTGTTCGAGGTGTACTTACAGACTCCTACCTTTGCTACTTTTTGTTATAGTTTTTCTTTTTTTTTTGTTAACTTTTTACCCTCTGAAGGACCACCAGGTCACCGATTCTGAGACTCGAGGGTTGTGTCTCCTTGAGTGACCCAAGTTAGTGACTAATCCTTTGATCTAGGGTGTACGGTCTTGCTTTCTAAGATGTACGGTGACGAAATTTTTTTTTTTTTTTTTTGGGTATACGGCGTCCCGACGGGTCCACCACGACCACCATTTCTTGGACGGACGGTTACGTCCTCTATATTCTCCATGTCCAAGTTAGGGACCTCCTCCCGTGTCGTTGGGTGAAGTCAGAGAACGGACCTCTTAGAGTACCTGTCTCCTCGGACCGCCCGACGTCAGTTATCCCAACGTCTCAGTCTGTCCTGACCTGGTTGAATCGTACGTGGGTGTGTACGGTGTTGATTCTGGGTCTTTTTGAATTATTTATTTATTTAAATTTTTTCTTTCTTTCCTTTTGTTCGGTTGTTCGTTTATTCTATTAGAGTCCTTCACTCTTGCGATACACTTTTATGTCGTTATATTGTACGATTCCCCTCGGACCCTCTTCCTAAGGTATACATGCGTAATTATATGTTATTAACTGTGGAGACTACCCACAGATACCTACAGGAGACTCGTTCGATACAGACTCGATTCTGAACTCCCCGTTCCCCGGTTGAAACTTCTTGTACTTCTAGACCCCTTTCTTGTAAGATCCTTCTCTTTTGTCGCTCCCGTTTCCGGGACTCCACCTTACTCGAACCGAATAAACTCCGTCCCTGGTATACGGTTGTAGTAACTCACTCGCGTCTCTTATCACCGCGTGCTCCAACCTCCGGTCGCAAAGAAGACAAGGCAGAGAACGTAAAACCACGGCAAAGGGGTAGACACGTTACCTCAACCACTAGTAGCCATCGAAAATGGGGGATCCTAGAGACGTTCTTCAGACACGGTTTCAGTCCATAATTGTAAGAACCGAACTACCCACTCCCTTGACTCTAAACTTTTTACTGAAAAAGGGTTTAGTGTGTGAAACTAGGTTGTCTTAGTCCTGAGTTTAAGTCGAGAGGACTAACGATAGTGTTCCGGGAGGGGTGAGACGATATTCGAGGAGGTAGAGTGTACACGTAGAGTCATTGTCGGTGGTGTTTAAGACTCTACTCACAAATATTGGAGGTCAAGAAAAGTCTCTGCAAATCGGGGTCACAACATTCTTATCTATTTAACTTAAGAAGTCGGACGTCGTACCTCGGTGGGTACCCAAGTACTCAAAATAAACGACAAATGTACAAATAGAGAGGGTGATTTCACACTCTCCAGTTGTACGACCTTACTAGGTACATCGTCTTGAACCCATTCGTCTCTTCAACCACTACCTTCTATACCACTCCCCGTGTCCCAGGTTCGATGTGTGAGTTTCAGTGAGTCGAAAATTTAACACTCTGGTCCCGAACTCGACTATAGATAGGTTTACCTTCACCCACGAGAAGTTAAATGTTATCGATCCTGTACCTTCGTTGGATCTACAGGTAACCGTCTATTTACCTATTCTTTCAACACCATGTATATGTGTTACCTTATAATGACTCGATATTTTTCGTTGTATAAACTCAGGCAAAATTACTCCACCTACTTGGATCTCGGATAATATGTCTCACTTCAGTCTTTCTCTTTCTGTTTATAATGTATAATTGTGTATTCCAGACTACGACGAAATTTCTCGTTGTAACGTATCCTTGGACCTTACAGTCCAGGTGCTTAGTTCCGTTTAACCTTCACCAGTTTGTCCTCTGCCGTTCTCACTTGCAACTGTAAGATCCTTAGTCACTTGATTTTACCTGACCTTACCCACTTAAATTGAGTCTACTGGTAATATAGATGATGACACCCGTCCTTAGGGAATCTTCTTTACCTCATCGGTAGTACCAGTTGTTCTAGGGTTTACGTCATGAATCTACGTTAGAGTTTTTGTTGTCTTACTGGAGACAAGTAAAGGTTCCGTTTGGCAAGTTATAATGCCATTAGGTTCGGATACGGGGTTGTTCATTACGACTTCTTCGACTGTAACTTACCAAGATACTTCTGTATGTTCTGGAAAATCTTGATTGTGGGTTTTTTCTACAGGAAAAGTAATATCCCCTGACCGTACGTTTTCATCCTTCAGTTCTTTGTGGACCTCATTGTCCGTTTGAACCGGAACCTTATACCTTACTTCGTCCCGTTTCCGATTATCTCAAAACACTTCTCTTACGTGACCAGTATCGTTTGTGGGAGAAGGTTGTTGTGTTCTCTTCTGAGATATGTACCTGTAGTGGTTTACCAGTTCGGTTTTAGTCTAACTAATATAAGAAACGTCGGCTTCTACCTCTTCGAGATATGTCAGTCGTTTCTGTTCTGGTCCTCGACTGACACCGAGTCTAGTACTTGAGGAATAACGGTTTAAGTCTGAACTTCTTTCACCCCTTTTGGTGATCTGGTAAGTTCATACTGGATTTGATTTAGGGAATACTAATATTCACCTTCACTGTTTATCTAAATCCCCTGATCTAGACTATCTGTCTCACGGACTACTTGATACCTGACGCCAAGTACTGTAATGTCCTCTGTCCCTAGTTCTGGTAGAGGTACCTTTTCTTTACGTTTTTTCGTTTCACCGACAGATTCCTCCCGAACGTTTATCGACACTTTTCTTCTCTTCACTTTTCGTTTCCTCTTTTCCTTTCTATATTCGTAGACTTACGTCTCAAGGTTTCTTATCGTTCCTCTCTATTCTTTCGGAAGGAGTCGCTAGTTACGTTTCTTTTATCTCCTTTTGTTGTCTTACCCTTTCTAATCTCTAGAGAAGTTCTTTTAATCTCTGTGGTTCCCTTGTAAAGTACCTTTCTACCCGAGCTATTTCCTGTCTTTACCATACCTACATTGTCTTCGTCTTCTATAATTCTTCTCCACCGTTCTTATGCGTCTGCTTGATATGTTTTTTCTAGAAGTACTGGGTCTATTAGTACTACCACACTAGTGAGTGGATCTCGGTCTGTAGAACCTTACACTTCAGTTCACCCGGAATCTTTCGCACCGATACTGGCTCCACTACCTTAAGGTCAACTCGATAAAGTTTAGGACTTTCTACTACGACACTTTCACGACGTGAGATATACGGTCGTTTAAACCTTTTGAGTCGTCACCAGTGTCCTGACCTTTTCCAGTCAAAAGTAAGGTTAGGGCTTCTTTCCGTTACGGTTTCTTACGAGTTTGATGGTGTGTTAACGTGAATAGAGTGTGCGATCATTTCATTACGAGTTTTAAGAGGTTCGGTCCGAAGTCGTTATACACTTGGTACTTGAAGGTCTACGAGTTCGACCAAAATCTTCTCCGACTCCTTGGTCTCTAGTTTAACGGTTGTAGGCGAGTCAAGTCAAGTCAAGTTACCGAGTCAGCACGGACTGAGAAACGCTGGGGTACATAGCGTCGTACGGTCCGGAGGGACGAGTAGTGGTAGAGGGCCTCAAGTGAGTCTAAGTGCAGGTAGTTTAGGTACTACGGTAGATCGGCAGAGTAGGAGCCAACAGAGGAAGAGGAGGACGGGGGTTAGGGAGGGTCGTAGTCTCAGAAAAGGTTACTCAGTTGAGAAGCGTACTCCACCGGGTTCATGACCTCAAAGTCGAAATCGTAGTAAGGAAGGTTTCTTTAGGGTCCCGACTAGAGGAAGTCTTACCTGACTCACCTAGAGGAACGTCAGGTTGCCTGTGAGTTCTCAGAAGAGGTTGTGGTGTCAAGTTTTCGTAGTTAAAAAACCACGAGTCGGAAGAAGTATCAGGTTGAGAGTGTAGGTATGTACTGGTGTCCTTTTTGGTTTTGGAACTGATCTGCCTGGAATCAGCCGTTTCATTACAGAGACGAAAACTTATACGATACATCCAACCAGTATTGAAAAGAAGGTTCCTCATTCGCAGAAAATTAAAGTACCGACGTTAGTGGTAGACGTCACTAAAACCTCGGGGGGTTTTATTTCAGACTGTGACAAAGGTGACAAAGGGGTAGATAAAGGGTACTTCACTACCCTGGCCTACGGTACTAGAAGCAAAGACTTACAACTTGAAATTCGGTTGAAAAAGCGAGAGGAGAAAGTGAAAGTAGTTCTCCGAGAAATCAAGGAGAAGTGAAAGACGGTATTTCCACCACAGTAGACGTATAGACTCCAATAACTATAAAGAGGGCCGTTAGAACNAACACAAAGAAGGACAGGTCACAAAGAGTACTACATGAGACGTATCTTCAATTTATTCGTCCCAATGTTATATATCGGAACTGTATGAGGAAAAGGATAAACCTTGGTCAGACAACAAGGTACAGGTCAAGATTGACAACGAAGGACTGGACGTATGTCTAAAGAGTTCTCCGTCCAGTCCACCAGACCATAAGGGTAGAAAAAGTCTTAAAAGGTGTGTCAAATAATACTAGGTGTGTCAGTTTCCGAAACCGTATCAGTTATTTCGTCTTTATCTACAAAAAGACCTTGAGAGAATCAAAAAGGTGCTAGGTCGTCTACAACCGCTAAACTAGAGACCAAGGAGACGGAAAAGATTTTGGTGGAACTTGTAGTCCCTCAAGTACCAAGTACATAACGACTTCGAACCGAACCTCTTAAAACTCGCAATGATATGATCGTACACTCTACTGACGTTAACACACCATCAAACTCGTAAGAAACCGTAACGGAAAGAAACCTTGACCTTACTTTTGACTGGAAAAGGTCAGGACACTGGTGACGACTCAAAAGGTTTAAACGACCGTATATCTCACGTCGTGAAAGTGTCGTAGTAGAAAGTCCTAAACTTTNTACAGAGACGAAAACTTATACGATAGATCCAACCAGTATTGAAAAGAAGGTTCCTCATTCGCAGACAATTAAAGTACCGACGTTAGTGGTAGACCTCACTAAAACCTCGGGGGTTTTTATTTCAGACTGTGACAAAGGTGACAAAGGGGTAGATAAAGGGTACTTCACTACCCTGGCCTACGGTACTAGAAGCAAA